>JAOCPS010035361.1:0-17082 GCA_025505425.1 Graphium colonna | reverse complement strand
ATATATTTCCAGTAAGTTACTGAGAAGTGCTGCTTTTTTATGGAGAAATGCAAACGAGCAAGTGGCTCACCTGATGGTAAGCGATTACCGCCACCCATGGACTCCCGCATTACCAGAGGAATTACAGGAGCGTTGCTGGTCTTTAGGGTAGAAGTATGCTCTCATCTTGAAGGTCCCTAAGTTGTATCGGTCTAGAAGTACCGCTGCTTATCGGTAAGATAGTGATTTCTTAGGAAAGAAGTATGTAAGTAAATAAAATTTTGGAGGTAATCATTTAAAATAAAAGCATAGCCTTAACTGTAAAAACTTAAAGTAGTCCATGCTTTAAAAAAATAAGCAAAAGCTATATTTGCTCGGATATTTCTTTAGTGTAATTGTAATTGAAAATAAATGGGACCAATTTCTAAATTTGAACACTTATAGATACTTTGCTATTCAGCTACGAATGTGCACGATGATGACCTCGAGTTGTCAAAGATCTGTCAAAAAGTATAGATAACAACAAAAAATATTTGCTAGAAAAAGTAGCAAATAATCATATGCGTTATTTATTTTCTTGTTAACGTTTACGCATTCTCCCTCAATCAAGTAATAAATAAATAATCAAGCGGTCGATGAAAAATTTGAATTAAAAATATCTGTTTTATTGACCCTACGTATATCTTACAATTTGATTTGATGATGCAACAATATGTCGCGGGGTCGTGCATATTATTCGTTTATTTGCACCATAATTGATTATTTTATTAGCTAAAATCATTAGGCGATGACAAGAGGGTAGTATTTTGTTGTTCATAGTTCGTAAGTTACATGTTTTTTAAATGCACTATTTTTGTTGCTTTTAGAAAAAAACTGACTTCAAAAAAGAAGGAGTTCTCCAAATTGCATCTTACTCTTTTTTAAACACGCGAATTTCCGCTATTTATAACAATTTTTTTTATCTGATGAATTCAATAATGGAGAAAATATGTCTCGGAAGCACACTTAAAATGAAAATTATATGATATTAGTTTAATTGAGATTAATATAAGAATATTTTTAAGTAAAGATAACTGGAGGGATTTTAGTAAATAGCTTAAAAATGAATTTCAGGTAATAAAAGACATTGCGTTAAATTTACTTACAAATAAAACCGTAATCCTTTATTTAATATATCTTGTATATTTTATGCACCAGGCTTAAAGACTGTCAATTGCCGTAAGTCTTTGCTATTTCGTTCTTTAAATTATTAATATTTTTAATTCACTGATTGCCATTGTGCTAGAGATTGCCACTGATGTCGTACTATTTAATTTTAATAACATGGAAGAGATTCCACATTCATAAACATATTTTTATACCAGTCTGGTTAGCCAAACAACTGGCTGAGTTAGAAATATATAATAAGATAGTGTAGCTATTTATTTCCAGTAAATTGAGTATTATTGCACTTATTTCTCGACATTTACCATATATTAAGTAAGATTGAACCCATATATTCATTTATAATTAACAAAGCTATTTATGTCTACTAAACTAATTTAATAATCTATATTGTTAAAATTTAATTGCGCAAAATCACTTTATCTCTAAAATCTACAGATGTGTATTTAAACAATTTTATAATCCTTTAAACAAGAACAGAACTCATCACTATGCACGTATTTGATAAACTCGTTGTGTAAATTACACAGATTTATGCTTCTTAAAGCAACATTTTGAAAATAGTTATTTTTCATGAATTTTAAAAATCGTTATGAAAAATTTTATGAGATCAAAAGCAACGAGGCACTTACTGCATTTCAGTAATAATTTTTTCCTATTCAAAATTATTTTTGTGATAGTTTTTAGGAAATAACTATTTCGGTACTATTATATCTGCAATAAACCAACTAAAAAGCCTTCAGACCCTTCTGAAGTCACTCTTTCATGAAATATAATATTGTCCATCATATCATGATGTATAATATTGTTGTATTTTACGATTACAAATATGTCATGACGTTAACTTCATTTTGCTAAAATTATAACTTTACGCGTTTGTACTTAATTTATAAGACGTCTAGACAATATAAAACTTAACTCTTTTAGGACATTTTTACTTTTATCTTTGTTAAAGTAAATTAAACAAAATAAAAAAAGAGGTATTTTTAATTTTTATAGTCGTAACGTTTAACATTTATGATCCCCTTTTATTAAAAGAAAATTGTGACACTTTAAAAAATGGCAAAAAAAAACATATACAATATCGACACAAATTCCCTATTTGAGAATTGGTCCTATAGATATACAAAAAATCCACACACAAGTGCGAACAAAAGTAACAATTAAAATCTAATCTTATTTTACGTAATATTACAGACTATGGTAACAACAGACAGGAGTATATAAAGATAGAAGACGAAGATTTCATATTATATTAAGTACTATAAACAAATGAATTGAAAATGACTTGATTTGTATCATTCAATTTATGTATTTCATCATTTATAACTGTATAACAACTTATATCACAAATAGATATTCTATTTATTACTAATAAGATGTAAACGAAGTAAGGTGAATTAATAAAAAGATGAATTCAAGTCAAACTACGAACTCTGCCCGAATATTATAATTCAACAGAATTGGTATCAAATGTGTTTTGTAAATTGTATTAGTTGTAACTGTTTGTTTTCATTGATGTTAATCGCTTTCTTTTTTTCAGCTATGTATAGACGCGACAATCTCCCCAATTACCAAAATTACTGTTAAATTGGCATACAACTAACTATCTTAATTCAATTAAATTTAAATATGATCATGTTTTGGAAGTTTTAAAAAGACTTGATGCACACAAAGGTGAAGGGATCAGATGGATTGATATCTACATTTATAAAAAAAATGCGTATCTGTTTTGGCAAAACCTTGGTGCCTTATCTACAAAAAGTTTGTAAATCCTGTTGTTCCTTTACTTAAATATAGCAAAACGAGTGACTAACAGAATTATACACCTATATCTTCTTCCAATAATTGACAAAGTTTTTGAACAACTGCTGAGCCCTCTATTTTCATGTCATTTTAAAAATTTGATCCACAGTCATGGATACAGTTTTATGAGAAACACATCCACCACGACCAACCTGGTATTATTTACTAACAATATTCGTATGATGATAGACTCTCGATCGTCTGTTGACATAACCTACATAGACTTTAGTAAAGGATTTAATCGAGTTAATCATCAGCTACTTATAAGTAAACTTTGTTCATACTTGTTATGTTGTAAGTCCATAATTGTTATCAACAACTACTCCTCCGAACCTTTTTTCGTATATTCCGGAGTGTCACAGGGTTCTCATCTTGGCCCCTTATTTTTAACATTTTAAGTAACCATATCTCCGATTTTTGTCTAAATGTAAACTACTGCTTGTTTGCTGACGACTTTAAGTTTTTTAGAGTCATCGGTACCTTGCATGCTTCTATTTTGGTTTAAAAAAACTTAAACGATCTCATTGCTTGGTGTATTATACACAAAATGGACTTAAATGCAACAAAGTGCTCGGTAATACGATTTTCTAGGAAAAAATCAAACGCAGATTAAAAATATTTAATTAACAATCACGAACTCCTTAAACTAAGCCACATAAAATACTTGGGAGTGCTTTTTATGTAGCATGGAATCAAATGTACGATATCAAAGTAAAAATATTGGGAAGTGTACAACAAAAGATTTCTGTGGCATATTACATATGCATCTACATTAGGAAAAAACATCACGTCATGCCATAAACAACTGAAATACTTTGAAATAAGTACACTACGTGGCAGAAGAAAAGTGTCAGCAAGCGCCTTTAAATAGAATAGTTAGTGCATATAACGACATTTCAGAAAGCCAGATTTAGATTAATTCTCTGACAGTATTAGTAAGTTGTTCAAAAGAGAATTAATAACAACGTTTTCTGACTTTGATGTGTTTAATAGTTCTTTTTTTCTCAATTATACAATTGTGTTTTTTTACTATTTGTTTTATTTATTCACTTTAAATACCTCTGCTTGTTATAGACTTTGTCAACTTATATCACTTTTAGTTACTTAATATTTTTGTTTATACTAATTATAGAATAATTATGCATCAAGCTTTGTTACAAGATTTCTTACTTTGGGATGATCTCAACGCCTGTAATTATAATGACACTTATAAAATAACAATAATTGTGGTGTTTATTTATATCGGATTAGTGTACATTATGTTGGTTTTCAATAAATAAATTAACTTTTTTAAGAATCACTTTTACGTCACGCCACCTGAGGGTCCTACATCAGGGGCTTTTGATTCTGTAGGTTATTAATCTAGTCCATTAGGCTGTACATTTAATGATATTAAAATAATCATCAACAGTATGCAAAAAAAAATCTTTAGGAAGTATCGAAAATCAAAGGTATACGGGCCCATATATATCTAGTGTTTTGACTCTTGTTTTATCTATGCCCAAATCATTCTTACATATCTAAAAAAGGCTGCAGGCAAAAGTGGTTCCTAATATTAAGAATATATCTGGTGATATTCAGACGTGACATTTTTTTTTTGTAGAAAGAGAAGCAAACGAGCAACCGGCTCACCTGATGCTAAATGATCACCGCCGCCTACGTACTCCCGCAATACTGGAGCAGTCACAAGAGCATTGTCGGCCTTTAGGTAGGAATATGCACTTTTCTTGAAGGTTCCAAATTTGTATCGGTCTGGAAATACAACTATTGACAATTGGTTCCACGGGGCTGCCGTCCGTGGCAGAAAATGATGACGAAACCACGTTTTGATGAATTGCCAACCATCGAGGTGGTATTGATAGTATTTGGAGAATTGTCGAATTATACGATGAGCAAATTGTGCAGCCGGTATTAATCCAATTCATCTGAATACTTCCCATGGTAAATGCGGTATAGTATGCTTAGGAATGGTCCATCTCTTTGCAGGGCCAAGGAATCAAGCCGATCGGAACGGGTTGGATTATCGACGATTCGAGTCGATGTTAGGTACGATCAAATGGAAGGAACTTTTAAAGGGGTGCTCCAGCCCAGAGGTGAGAGTAGTATTCCATTAGTGGGCGAACTTGCGCTTTATGAAGTTGCATAGCAGCGGTCTGATGGCTGGAAATACTGTCTTACTCGACTAAAACGCTAAACTTTTTAGAAGCCAATTTAGCTTTACCTTCCAAGCGACTGCGGAACTTTACGTAGCTCAATATGTCGACGCCAAGAATTCCGATCGACATTGTGGAGACCAGTGAAGTGTTTTGGAAAAGAAGAGATACGACGCAGCCTTGTGGGACACCAGCGTTAACAGACTTGGCATCGGAGCATGCATCGTCGACAACGACCTAGATGCTCTGATCTGCAAGGGAGCTGATTATCCAGTAAAGAAAGCGTAAAGAAGTTCCCTTGGGCTGGTTTGGCAAGAGACTAAAACGCGCGAGTGCTCGAAGGCAGAGGAACTAGCCTCTCGCTAATTTCAATGCATTTTTTTGCATTATAACTGCTACGGTTTTTGATAGTCTGCTTGATTGGAAGTTAGAAATATACGTCAGCTTACATGATACGGAATTTAGATTTCAAAGAAGATTGTCAACTGAGACCGCTATCTACTGCCCCAAACAAACTGTTCAATACTAAACTAGCAGACAAACAACTGTGTTTGTCAGTTTTTTGGGAACGGTTAAGGCATTCTATCTTGTATCACATACAGGCATACATTATATTAATGGTAACAAGTTAACGCCGTAAACTAGCAGCCCAGTATTTCAATTATATTGTGACATATGAGTATGTTATCCATTTAAAGAGGCTAATAGCTCACTAAAGTGGATTAAAATTTTCAAAACAAAAATAAAAATCTAGTATGATCTCAGCTTGAAAGATTTTGTGTACCAAACAGCTCTATTTATCTACGACATAAAAAAAAGTAAAATACAACTTTAATATATCAACTGCGAAAGAAACTAAGCACAATAACATTTGTAATGTTTTGAACAAAAAGACTTGTAAATATATCTTTATTAAAATTCATCAATTACATACAATTAAACAAAACCATTAAATTAATGTCATTGTAAACAACGTACATTATATTTTTTTCTTTCATTAAGAAAAAAATGTCTTATAAGATATGTAAGGAGGAGAAAAAGATCAATTATAATTCGGTTAACTTTGGGTGAAGATTATTCAGATAATCCGTTTTTCTCAACTCAATTAAGAAAACATCAATCATCCTACCCTACGGCATTCCCATTTTTTCACATCATTCTCTATTAAGATTGAGAAAAAATTGTTAAATCGCATTAAATTATTTAATTTGTTTATAAAATCTTTCGGCACAAGGTTAATACAGTAGCGAACCTGATGCTGAAGACATTTTTATCTAGTCTACCATTTGGTAGTGCAGAAAACATTAGATAGGTGCATATAAAGACGATATAAAATAAGTTACTGAATTAAGATAGTAAATTTTAATATAATTGGATATATGTATGTTTTCTGGGCTAAAAATTGATTTATAAAATTGTAATGTATCAAAATATAATGTATGGATTTACATTATGTCAGTATAACCTTACCTGTTTATTATATTGAATTATAAGATTTTTATTATTAAACGTAAATACGAGGGGTCCCAGAAGTCAAGGCAAGGTAAAGGTAATATTTAGTATATTACCTTATAGGGATATTTTAATCGAAAAAAAAAATATTTCTCTACATATTCTCCAACCAATTGCCTTTGAAAAAATTTAATTGAAAAAATTCTTGGTCTTGGCTACGCCTCTACAGCAGTCATCGCCTCGATATTGTCTTTATTTTTTTTTTGTCTCGAGTGTTCATTGAGCCGAAAAAAGAGGTAAATATCACTGGAAGCTAGATCAAGCAAATAGAATAGGCAATTCAAATCCCGTTTTTTGAATAGCAGCCATGGCCACGGCGGCTTTGTGAGCAGCTATGTTGTCTTAGTGAAACGACACTCAACAGTTTGGAATTTGCCTTGTTTTTTTTTTTCTATTATTTGGTCTATGTAGTAAGAGCCTGTAATGGTTGTTCCTTTTTCTAAATATTGTCCGATTATAATATCTTCAACACCTTAACCTTTTCTGCCGAACTCGACACATTGAATTTCTTCGGCATCGGTAAACAGGCTCGTCGCTAAGTCATTGACTGTTGTTTGGTTTCTGGATCAAATGTTGGATCTCATGCATGGTTATACATGAGACAAAAAAATTTCTTGATCTGTTTGAAACTTTTTGAGATTCGCCCTTGAAATGCAAAAATCATAATAATAGTAATAGATTAGCTGGTGATTCTCTATATTTATGTAGCTGGTAGTTAATCATTGACTTCGATTTTCAAAATAACAAAGGTGGCAACAATTACCAGTGCCTAAAAAGGCGCATTAAAAACGGGGCCAACTAGATATAAAGTAAAAAAAAACTTACCTAATTAAAATCGTATTAGTATTTCTTGTTTAGCTAGCCTGTGGTGTAAATACCCCAGGATGGACGTTATATTCTCTCCACGATTCAATCATATTGAGTTTACACATCGTTTAATCAATGTTCGGAAGTAATCAGGTAACTACTTACTCGAATTTGTCTGTTAAAAACTAAAATGAACTGTCTTTTTGAACATTTAATTATATAAAATAACGTTCTTCAAAGTATTATTTTGAAATTTATGATTGCAATATATTATAACCATGTTTGGTTCATGGACGTGAAGCCTATCTTAAGTTAGTTTACGCTTTCATCCAGTATAATAACTTGACATGATATAAAGGCATAAAAGGGGAGAACACTCCGGAATAAATTCAAATATTCAAAAAACACGACATATTGTTCCAAATTTGCGCTATTGAAACTGCAGGCAAGAGTTAGTTTTATAATATCTTAGATTTGTGATATATCTTATTTAGCTGTTAGAAATTATTTCTGAAAAACCATGGTTTAACAGGAAAATGAGAAAAAGCAGAAATGCAATTTATTATTTTTACCACACGACGCGCTATTGAAGAAACCATATATTGTCCTTTTCACAAACGATACGTTTACATTACATTAAATAAAATTTAAGCTTGGCGAAATCTACTTCAAGCCAGCGACGTGTCGGTTAACAAGCTATAATAATAATAAATAAAATTTGTAATTTTTTTAATAAACAAAAATGAAATGTTTAATTTAAATACGCGTATATAAAATAAATACGTAAATAATAACGATATTTTCTCTAAGGACGTTTTTATAAGAAAAAGGCTTAAAATGAGACCCTAAACACTCAAAAAATTAACAAATAATAATGGAAAATAGGTGATAGGCAAGTCAATGATCCTAAGATTTTTAAGAACTAATTAAAACTATTTCATCGGTTAGTCGACGTTTAATCATGAATTATTAAAAATTAATTGATCTATTATAATGTATAAATAATAATACCGATAGGGCCTTGACAGGTAGGAAATCACAGATAGCGACCCTAACATTAACACAGGCACTGTAGGAGGAGTGGAAAGTACTCGAGTTTCATTATTGAAAAGGCTTTTTTTGTTTTTTGTTTCTGAGACTTACGCGAATATTAGACATTTTTAAATGAAACAATTTTACGGATTTTTTTGCGGTTTAATTCATAATTTTATCACCCGACGTTTCGAACCATTTACAGCGTTCATGGCCGAGCGTAGGACTGAGAAGTTTGATGTCTTCTGTCTAATCCTGCATACCGTCAGCTTTAATATTAATTAGTAGTCCGATCTACGCAGTAACTACTTATTGTATCCTTAGGTCTTGCAGTGTTGTGTTTATTGCTTGAGTATATTTTATTTATAATGGGATCCCAAGCAGATGGTAGCGCCCAACCATCTTCCCTATTGAAATTTGGATGTTTCTTAATTTCAATAGCCTCACGAATTATCCTTGGCAGGAACCGGTGTTCTTTTGCAAGGATTTTTGGCCTATCAAATCTGATGTTTTGGTTGGGCCCTTTCAGAGTAGGTTGACAAATTATATAGTTTTTTTTTTAAATTATATAGTTCTTTTAATGTTACTATAGCGTAATGGAGAACAGTTCTATGTTAATGCTACTTATTTTATTTTTAGTTTCTTAGTGTAATATCTTAGTTAAAGCATAATTGTGATAAATAATACGTTCATGGAAAATTGTTAAACTTGCAGATTCTTTAAAATTTTCTAAAATGCAAAAAAACTGCAAGTTTAAATGGAAAATTTAAATTGAAATTAGTCTCTTTCAAGTATAGTTCGTTTCTTCCGTTTGAATCCATAAACACGTGTATTGAAATTAATTATGAACAATTTTTTCATTAAATTCTCGAATTTCCGAGTGGTCGAATATCTCAAGCGCTCTTGAAAACGAATTGAAACCACTTGCCTCTTAGGATTTTCAAAACTGACTCTGTACGTAAGATAAATCGACATAGAAACTATTATGGACATCCGTACGAAGCCACACATCAAAGTAAACGTAACTATTTATGTGCTAATTTACTAATAAATATTGAAGACGATCAAACTTAAGAGTGCCGCAATGTCATGGGTTCTCTATATAAATACTAAACTCTGATATAGATAAAAAGTATACACTTAGCGATAAAGTTACTTACAAACTTCGCTCGTAACTTGATTATTTTTGCGCTTCAGAACGGAATTTTTAATGAGTTTCAGTCATCCAGTAATTCTGTTTGGAAACTCCATAAAGTGCCCATCAAAATGCGGCTGTGATAGCTAACAACAAAATTTTTGCCCAATTATTAATTCCTTCGACGCCAAGCGTCATTAATTAGGGAGAGAAGTCGTTAGGGGCGATTAAAAATACTTGAACGGACATTAGGAATTTAAGTTTGCTCAAGTAGAATTTTTTACGTAGATAAACTACATCCATCCTAGTCTTAATCGTGACCATGAACAAATAAAAATAAACCGCGATAAAATCTGTTAAGTTGTTTCATTTAAAATATCGAATATACACCCCAAGAAATAATTTATCTATCGATGTTTCTTAGCTCACTTTAACGACCATATGAGGCCATAATATACATTGAGTAAAATATATATGGTAAGATTTCAGAACGCGTGTTGACATCATACATCATGCATCTAACATCTCGTGTATTCTGAATAAATAGGACGTTAAGATCTAGTTACAAACAAAGTTTACTGTTTCGTCGGAAATTAACTCCGATCGTTTCCCCGAAACAAAACTAGACGAGTGCACATTTGCCGCAAAGGAATTGGAACGGCGCGGCGCACGGTAACCTACAAACGTAAACACGCCACCAGTTAAGTCGTCCGTGGCGCGATCCTTTAAGGTCAGCATTCGCGTCGCGAGGATTGGGAGACCGCACCCGCAGACCAGGCTACCTGCCGGGGCTTGTCGCTGAATTCCCGGGACTATATTAACTTGACACGGAGTCAGACTACTGGCGCTGTAATACACGCGGTGGTCACGTCAAAGGAGATCCGGAGTTGTGACCGCGGGCTGTGACTTACGCAACGTGACGAGGCACAGAGTGACGCGACGCGAGCGTGTCGCGTGACGGATGACGGCGAGTGGCCGCCGGGCGGTGCCGCGGGAGCGAGTGCGGCGGGCGGCGGCCGAAGTCGCACTGGCCACCACCCGGCCGGGGCGGCGAGCGCATGCGCGACACCCTCCACCCCCTTCAACCCCAACCCCCCCGATTGATGTAATATTTATCTTGGATTAGCAAACCGAATAAGTCGCGCCACTAGAAGGTGGCCGCTACACGCTCGCGTGTACTGCCAACCGTCAAAATATTAAATACTTACTAAACACAAACACACAATTTTTTTCCTTTTTTATGACGACATTTGTAATAGAATTGGTTTAATATGAATCCTAAGCATGGGATTAGTGGCGGCAGGCTCGTCCGGATCAATCGAGCGCGGCTCGGAGGCGTTCGGGCGCGATCGGCGCGTGACGTCACGGCGGACGCACGCGCGGCGACAGGTGGGCGCAATGCGCCGCGCCTATCATATGATTGTGACGTTACTTTTGAAATTTCGGCAAGTTTGCGCCGAAAGGGGTAGATGATGATCATTGCTTGTATGGCGACAACCTCGGCCGTTTACAAAGTCCCAGTTTTAAAATGAATCATTGTTATCTACGAATAGCGTAGCATAACATTTCTGACTCGGTTTCACACGCTTCGAATAACTGCAAAATAAATAGTTACTATCGATAATCAGTTCGTTGTGTGTGATCTCAATCACAAGTAACGATTCCTAATTATTTAAAACACGTTACCTATAGTACCATCGAAACGCCATTAAATTTTATTCAATAAAAAAAAACTAAAACAGATTCAGAAAAAAGCACTACGATACTGCTGCAGCGGACGGGAATAAATTGTATTCGCTCTACGGCGTTCTCCCGCGAATATTGCCTCGTTAAAACTCGAAAAAGGAACAACAACAAAAATTAATACCATCCAACGCTTGGACGGGTCAAAGTTTTAAATTAACGCTGCGCCCGACCGACGTTATTCCGACGCGCTACGTATCAATTTCGACGCTAGGCTGAAAGCGTTAAAATTGTACTACGCACACCTCTAGACTCTTTTTGAGTGAGCGCTGCGAGGTGAGGCACTTTTAAAAGTATGCGTATTCGATGGAAAAAAGTCTCGAATAAACTGAAATTACGGGTTTATATTAACTATTATATTATTCAAAATATGTTATTTGTATATAGTATTCAGTAATACAAACGAAACCAAAAGAATATATAGAATAAAATCTATCAATTATTTAATCAATTTAGTAACAACACAATCGGCTAAGAGCGTTTCAGGCACGCACATGAAACGGTTCCGTAACCATCCGATGGTCCGACCGCTTGAGAAAATATTAACTGGCCAAATGAATAGCTTTGATTTTAATTTAACTTTATTTTTGTATCAAGATATCCACATGGTCATTTTAAGAGACCTTTCCAATGATAACCAACACGAGTGGGTAAGTCGATTTTACGTTGTATTGTGACAAAAATTATTTTTACCGACAGACATAAAGAAACTATAAGGATTCTTAGTGGGCTACGTAATGCTAAAACTCAAATGTAGCACCATCCATAGATGTACAAAAATACTTCATCAACATTTAATATCCTATAAATAGGTTTCCAAATAAGTAAACATTTTTTTACAGATTACAAAATGAATAGTAATCGACAACAAGAGATACCTCCGTAACAAAAGTTGTCGAATCGGCGAGGGGTCTACGAATTTAAGATTATTTCAAGCACGCATCGATTACAGAATCTCCCACCGGTTCGAGTACTTTAATCTCTATCAGAAAGAAACGTCAAAAAAGTTTGGATGTTTATAGACTCATATGCATTTATAAGTAAAGCAACAGAAATTTTTACAAAACTTAACAGAGTAAAGGCGGTATCAAAACAATATATTTTGGTCTTTAAAGTTGTATATTAATTATTAATTAAACATCTCCGTACACTTACTTTAGTAACTTTCATAACACATTTATGTCATCGATTAAACTGCACAAAGGACAAAACTTAACTGGCAAGTTGATAAATAGTTAGATTAAACAAAGTTAATTTTTACAGAAAATTACAAAAACCGACTTCAAACGCCTCGAAAGAGTACTATCTAAACACATATTCTATGTTATTTTAATTTAAAAACAAAGTACTAATCATATTTTAATAAAAAAAAAATATAGAACTATTTGGGAAGAGAATCCTATCAGATAAGAAATGTGGGAATATCCTTAATTTTTGTTATTTTTATTTAAAAAACCAACTAATGAATTGTTTATAACACTCATAAATGTTTTAAACAGTTTTATAGGACTATTTACGAAAAATGCACTATATACAAAAAAAATTAAAATCGTTTCATAAACGACGGAAATACGCGTAAACATACATAAAAATAACTTTATTATTTTGATTTAAAATAAAACATACAGAACGGATTTTTCTGAATATGTTATGGGACCATTTCATTTCCCATAAGATAAATAAAGAATTTTTAAAATCGGTTCATAAATGACGGAGATATACGCGAACATACATAAAAAATAAAAACATTCTAATTTAGAACCTACCTCCTTTTTTAAGGCGGTTAAAAAATATATTTTTAAAGTATTAAACCGACAAAGAGATTTCGCAAAAAGCAAAACATTATACACTTCCAACGGAAATCTGACCGTTGTAAAACCATTGCGACTGTAAGCTGCAGTACGCGTGCTACGAATGCTACGAGGTTCTACGGCGCACTGCTACGTCTTTCCGTCTAACTTTTACTTTCAGCTTTTACATATTTATGCGTTACGTGTTCCGAAATACAGGTTGTTGCTTTACCTCGGTAATAGTATAAACATGTCAGTTATAAAAATGAATCGAAATAAAATTGTAAGTAAATATCTCGTTCCGAAATATTTATGGCTACAATATTCATATAAATATTTTACTTTTCGGGTGTTGCGTTAAAAAACAATATTTTTTGTAACATACAGACTGATAAATTTGAAGGATATCTAAATGATTAAAATATATTATTATGGTCAGGTGAGCTTTTTTCGGATACGATTTCAGACAATTTTTCGGTTTAACCGTGGTAGCTCACTAGCGATGCACTCGCCTTTAATTATGTGCATGTGTGCAACCTCAGTTCTATCCACGTTGCCGGCATCAATAAAACTGTTAATTTCTAAATTACAATTTTGAATGACGATTTACAACGTACTCGGCGATGAACGAAAACATCGTAAGAAAACCTACTTTCTGAGGAACTATAAAACATTTCTGCATATGAGCCTAGTTTGACAACTTTTTTTTTATGAAAAGGAAGACAAACGAGCAGACGGTTCACCTGATGTTAAGCGATCCCGTCGCCTATAGACACAAGCGAAATTGGATAGAATAGGTTTATTTGACAGGATGGAACGGGATTAAGGATTTGGAGAGGATAGGTGTGAGAAAAGGCAAGCGTAGACATGGCCATCCGGCACCCCCAAAAGTCATGCATACTTTATAAAGGTGGGAACTGGAGACTTATCTTTGCAACATATGTAATAATGAATAAAGAATATATTATGAAGATCGCCAATCTGCAATTAGGCCACGTGTAGTGCTTATCTACTATCTTGGTTAGATGAGTCCTTTTTCCGGCAGTGAAACAATTTAATAATAGGCTGTTACTAGGCACTATTTTCATCTTTACATCAAAAGGAATTAATAATTGGACTTGTAACAATATTCTGTCTATGTTTTTTAAGATCTATGTAAAAGAGAAATATACGAATAAAAATACAAATAAACGCCTTACACCCAGTGACAGAGCAGCGGAAAAAATAACACTTACAGAAGCGCGAAATACAAAGACTGAATTGCCTTTGTGCTGTGCATTGCTCAGTTACTGCAAAGAACTGCTAAACTAATATTTCTCCAAGAAATCCTACAAGAAATTGAAAATGTAAAATATGAAACACGGAAAATGCAGGGAAGCCTGACGTCGTATATACTGACGTTGGCAAGTGGCGGTAAAAATTTAAGAAGCTAACCGAACTATTTTTAAGCTTTATAAGAAATGGTCCAACCATTTCTTGCTCGTCTTTTTTTTACAAATATATTGAAGAAACAAGTTACACGTTTGTACTTTAATTAAATAGCGTAAATATTTTATAATTTATAGGTTTATATCAAGTAGGACAATGTCAATCAAAATACTCGTATTGTGCGATTTTCTTAAGCAGCCACGACCATCAAAATTCATCACGGGTTCGGAAACTAGATCTATCCAGAAAGAACCATCAAGAAAATCTGCGGTCTTTTATTTTTCCCATTCTTATCTATTTGGTATGTACACAATTCATTCTACAAAAAATGCCAGCAAGGAGTTCCATCGGCGATCAAAGACTAGGACGCCGCGTGGATGGTAGACCGGCCCTTGCGGAAACTAAACTGTTGAAGTTTGGGCCGATGCGCTCCATGTGCTCGGCAATGCGGCCGGCGATCACTCGCTTAAAAAGCTTGCTCACATCGTTGAGCAGCACTATCGGCCTTTGGGTTAACATGAAGTCCACAGGACGCCCTTCTTTTCGGATCAGGACGAGTTTACCTGATTTCAACCTCTGTGGAAACAGTCCCTGAGCTAGACAGGCAGTAAACATCGCCCTTAGCCTTGGCTCCAGGGCGTCCTCTAAGACCAGCACTAGTGCACGATCCGGGACACTATCGAGACCCAGAGTAGTGCTTTTGGACATCGCCTTTGTGACGAGCGCATTAAGTCGAATCCCGTTGTGTAAATAAAGCCGCAGCGATCACCGACACAAATTGAGGTGGCAGAGTCTGCGTAACCAGGGCGGCCCAGGAGCGAAGTTTATTCATTACCATCCTGTACAGCCACCTCCAGGGATCGCGGTCAAGTGTAGCTAAAAACTCTTTTCGTGCATCGACGACGCGCAGCGTATGACCACCCGCAACGTCAGTTTTGCCGTTCTGTAGGAGGTGTACATCTCTGTTTCAAGGCCACCGTCCCTACGCCGCCTTCTTCTGCAGCGAGTGCACTGGCGTCTTGCCGCAACGCATGCTCTGCGTATTTGCGCATTTGCCAACTCCTACTTTATGTACTACTGGTACTCCCATAATACAAAATAAATTATAAGTTTTAACATAAAAATATTAAGTTCTTAAACTGTTCGTTCCTCGATCCAATACATATCCAAATCTACAATAGTAGGGGATATCTGAAAGCCGTCGTTTCATCGCAGTTAATCAAACGTCGCACATTTCCTCGAGCTCCTCCGGCCCTTAAAACTTACGTTACGTAATCTACTTGAAGAATGAGCCAACAAAATCCTTTCAATGCTCTGATTTAGGCTCGCTCAACAGGGCAGAATTTTTATGCCATTTAGTATAACACTATATCATATAATCTATTGAATTTTAGCGTGCGATAGCAATATTATTATTTTTATAATTCAAGAGTAGTTTTAGAGGTGGTAGAGCATAGCAACATTTCACAGCTTTTGCTGCACTTTTACGGCTGTGCTCGCCTGGGGAAGTACCACCGCTCTTTATAAAGTCGGCATAAAATAAAGCCGGATGCCGGATGGCCATATCTACCCCTTTCTTTTCCTATTCCTATCCTCTCCAAATCTTTAACCCCGACTCTATCCTATCCAAAAAACGTTTTATATCCGATCTCCCAGGTTGCCAACGCACTCGCAACTGTCCAGATGTTGCGTTCATCTATGGGCGACGGGATCGCTTACCATCAGGTGAACCGTCTTCTCGTTTGTCTTCCTTTCCATTAAAAAAAAAATATGTACATCCTAAAATATTGCCTGTGATAGATCTTAACCAGATGTGACTATTAAATACACTTTCCTAGACGCGTAGGTAACCTCTATTTTTATTTGGGAGCCGTCCAATATAAAGACGTAAATAAAAAAAAGACACTGTCACGTGGCTCCGATACCGGGTCACGTGTGATGGATTAAAACCAATCCTATTTAGAGAAATTAAACGGGGGCGAACTCAC
This sequence comes from Graphium colonna, assembly GCA_025505425.1. Classification (NCBI taxonomy): domain Eukaryota; kingdom Metazoa; phylum Arthropoda; class Insecta; order Lepidoptera; family Papilionidae; genus Graphium; species Graphium colonna. Next base: position 545 of record JAOCPS010035361.1, on the reverse strand, counting down.
AAGTGCCCCCGAAAACGCTTCAATCAAAATGTTTGCGGTGCAAAGGGGCGCCGTAGTGTAGCCGCCAGGCGGAGTTACATGGACAAGCGACAGCGGAATTCTTATTTCTTGCATTTTATTTCGATTTTTAAATACTATTAATGCATTAAAGTTTTTTAAATAAAAAATATAATACATTAATTATTACTATTTGAATATCCTTAATGTATTTTATTATGTATCAACTATGTGGATTGAGAAGACTTTTGGCCGTGGTAAGTTAAAGTTTTAATTTAGAGGTTAGTGTTAAGTCTAATGTATATTGAGATTGAGCCGAGAAGCATATATCTGATGTCAATTATCTGCGTTGAGTTTCGATCATAACGGTCAGATTAGTCTGAGACCGATCGACACGGAAGAAATTAGAGCACACAAATGTATGCGCAGATAGAGTGGTTGAGCATCTTTGCATTGTTTTTACTGCTCTGCTACGGCCGCCCTCGCTTGGAAAAGTACCACCACCCATTACAAAGTCGCCATAAGTAAAATATGCATGGTTTTTAGGG
>JAOCPS010035151.1:0-17084 GCA_025505425.1 Graphium colonna | reverse complement strand
TGTGTCCATGGGCGACGGGATCACTTACCATCAAGTGAACCGTCTGCTCGTTTGTCTTCCTTTCCATAAAAAAAAAAAAAAAAAAATATGCATTAGTGATGTGCCGGATCGTTAAAAATGTATATCCGTGGGTACAGATCGAATTACGGATATGTTGCATGGACCAAGATCCGCGGATACGGATACGGGTCTCGACTTTCTAACTTAATTAAGCTTACGGCAAAAATTTACACTCAGTTGCTATTATTCTAAAGATAGTTAATTTGATCTTTGAGTTATGTACTATCGGTGTGATAACTTACTATGATTAATATTTGCAGTATAGATTTAGTTAATAGTTTAGTCGAAAAACCATACGCAGTAAGTGTTTTGTTTTCATCTTAGAAATATAGGACCCGGACCTATCGACGCAGAATTTTTTTCTTATTAAAATGATGTAAAAAAATGTTTTTACGATTTTTGAGGCTAATACATTTTCCATCGTTGTTATATATACTTTATCTACTTGCTGCCTTATCAATTGTATACAAAACTTAATTTATACATAGAAAATTAATATGATTAAATATTCGCAAAAAATAGCGGTTATGGCTACAAATCTGTCATTTTCATCGGATATTCGCGTATACGGATACGGATATGTGGCACATCACTAATACGCATACACTTTATTCGCTATCCACAAATAAAGCTCCGAGTGAGGCCATAAAACGCAGCGCGGCCAGAACCGGTTTCGCGTTGCCGCCTGAAATCGAAACGACGCGACCGAAATAGACAAAGTTATACACATACGTAACATGACGTTATTTCGGATTGAACGTATGACTTATTAGCGGGAAAATAAAATGTTACGCCGTAGAAACGGTATCTTCTACCAGGTGAAAGAAGTCAGTGTCTTTTTATATATACACCTATATATTTATATTTTATTTTATATTATATTTTTGTAAATAAGGCCATATATATCTTTTTATCTATTTTTTTCTGTAAATATATAATCGTCGTAATATATAAATCGCCGATGAATATTGTCAACAACCACCTCTACGCTTTGTTTTATATCGGGGATAAGCTGAAATCCAGCATGGGGAGTTTTCCTCGAGAATAGCTGACCTTATTACCTTTTTGCTTATTTATCATTGTTGCACATTTTATTTCTTTTTTTTTTGTTAGTTTTAAAATATTTTTGTTTCATAATTCAAGTAGTGTTTATTATTCAATATTTTTTAATCGTCTTTTATTCAAATGTTGTTTTTGTATTGTTTTTGATCGTATGTTTGGCAATTAAAATATATTATAATTTTTTAAAATTATTATTTTTAACTATATTACCGCGTCCTTATCTCAACTATATAACTGCTGTTTCGTGATTGTCATCAGATCTGTTCAGTAACCAATAAAGCAATCAATTCACAAAAACCTTCACATTTATAAGTAGTAACAAAATTTATATTACGGCAATATTTTTTTTTTTACAGAAGAAAAGCGTAACCGACTACAAATGCCTAAAAGTTCTGTCCGTTAAACATAATTTTCACTTATTTTGATAAGAAAAGTAACTGTTGTACCGATTTTCGTGAAAATGGTATAGGGTACCTCGTAACTATATCCTATCACAAAAAAAAAAACTTTATAAATCGGTTTAACACTTGGGGATAAATCATTAAATATACATAAAAACATACAATCGAATTTGAAATCTGCTTATTTTAAAATCGGTTGTAAACGTGTATTCAAACTTTTTGCATCAACTTGTATACTTCTGCGTTACAGAAAAATCTTCTATATAAAAAAATCGCATAAACAGGAGGACTGGTGAGTCGCCTTGAATATTCAAGGACGTCATATGCAGGTATCATATATGAAGACTCAAATAATTATAAAAATAAATGTTGATTTAACACTGACTAAACATAATCTAAAGTTAAAAAATTATTACGCAATTCATGTTCACCATCGAACACGGTGTGGCCGGAGTGGTGGGGAGGTCGATGAGCTGCGGCGTGCTCAGTTGTGTAGGCACAACGCTGTACACATTTATTGGAAAATTTGGTCGAAAACTATGCCCCTAATTCTATTACATAAATATGATGGCAATCGAGTACCTAGTGCTCTTCTTTAATATCGTTGGTGCCTAGCCAATTACCCTGTATACTAAGAGACTTACACCCAAGTATTGTGATTATCGTTTGAATCATAACAAATTAGCCGAGGGGCGGTGGAGTCGTCCTCCATTACATGACGTAAGTACACCGATGTAACAATATGCAATGATTTATAGATTCGCGCTCAGCGAACACGTTTGACACGGTGCTGGTAAAACCAACCGTTGCATATTCCCCGGATCAGTAAGTATTCTGAAAAACGATAAATTATAAATATTTCTTAATTTCGTGTGAAATGTAAGGAATTATATTTTATATTTATCTTCTGTTCAAACTGAATCTCAAATGCTTGGTTTTCGTCTGCAATGGCAACGATATCTTAAATTTATCAAACCTGAACCATCAAATATACGAATCAATTTTTTGATTGGAACTAACTAATTCAAAACAAGTCCTTATTAATTCAAGTTACAGGTCACTATAAAAAACGACCTATTTTAAAATACGTCAAACGCTGTCATAGTACAATTATAAAAATTACTATATGCTCAGATTATTTCTGCTGATTTAAAAATATTATTTGGTTCACATTCATAAAATAATGCAAACAAACTACGATTCAGTTGAAATTACTTAAAAAGGCCACAGTTAAATGTTTAAATGAAGAGTATTTTTCTCATCTTGCTGCTTGTCTGCTTCTATCTCTGAAACTTATTTACCTATGTCAACGAAATTTACAGGACTTACTTAACAGTTACCTCAATAACTTTCAGACAACTTATTTCAGATGTTTCTTTTATCTCAATATATTTTATTTATAGCTGAGCCACAGCACTGCGTAGTCTGCTAGTATTACGAATTTGACCACACATTTTCTACCCTATCTTTATCATTACTCACATCCTTTCACATTATTTAACGGACAACTTACACAACTGACAAGAGACCGTTTAACTTTGGGTTAATATTGCGGCCCATGCGTGGTTACCGCAACTACAACGGAGAGTTACCCCACACAGCCGCCGTTGCAACACCTGGGCATTATCTGCGGGCTAAATTCTAATATAATTGTATTGCTTTGCAATAGGCCTGCACGCCTCCCGCAACTCGATTTTTAATACCACTCACGAAATGAGTTATATGCATTGACGTAAACAACAAGTCTGAAGGAACACTGACAAAATGATTCTAGACAAGAACAATAATTACGTAATTGCTAACATTAGTTCTGTAAACGTTACGTAATTCACTTGCTAATAGGTGTTGCCTTTTTTTTCAGGATGCAGACTTTGTTGGCAGATATTACATTTATGTACAATCATCTAACCAAGACAATTAACCTTGATATTACCATTAGTAAGAAAGAAAATCTGACACGTAAGAAAATCTGCTTGAAAATAATAAAGTTGAGCAGAATGTTGTTATCTCAGTGCCATTTGTACCGTATCGTTGAAACATCATTTAAAATTAAATTTACCTATGTCATACAGCGACTTGCACCACGTTAAATAGTCGCTAAATCTGTTTAGCGATCTGTAAAAATTTAACACCAAATTATCGGTTGTTTATTTTAACGATTATCTTTATTTGTTTGGGTCATATTAAAACGAAACTTGGTGCGAACCGACCCTAAATGCGCCAACCCCTTAAACTATCTGTCATAACATAAACAATTCTTTTATTAACAATAACCAGTATAATGAGGAATGTATTAAATTAAATGTTCAGGCTATCTAGCATCACGCTGCGTCCCTTAGGAGGTGGATAAAGCCTCGGGGCACAGTATGTATCTCAGATAATCAGTTTAACCCAATATTATATTCGCTTAAGGACCCCACTTCATCTATCATATAGTATCTTAGAGACTTGACACACACAAGTTGATGCAAACTGTACACTCCTTTGCTGACTCCAGCGAATATAAATTCTGAGCACGGAGAGATAGGGAGCAGACGCATCCATTATGTCACTCAAGCGACACACGGCGCCCGGCTTGTCACCTGTCACTGCCCACCTATAGCTTACACGTGCCATAAGTTTCCTTTGATATCACATATGAAATAGAAAAGTGTGGAATAACACAAATTCACATGTCACAAGTGAACGTTGTGATTCATGTCATAGACTTTATTTTATAGTTTATTGAATATATATCGCCTTGATAGTTGACCATCAAACGATTTAAGAACTACAAAAGCTATCATTTTCTGTATTCGAAGTACATAGAAGAATCAAAACCACTTTTTAAGAAGTGCCCTTACGTATTATATGTTACTGGTATATAACATAATAGATATATCAATATATGTTACAATATACCAATAACATATGTTAAAATGGCGATTCTCTTTGTGTATGATTACCAATACGACTGAAATACATTAAGGAATTACCATATATTTTTTCATAGACGAGGCGTGCGAATAAATCAAAACATTAAATAAAGTGTAAATACATAATAATAATCATTTATTAATCGTATTTGCAAAATATACGTAACATGAGGTGTTGTTTCCACAGCAATTTAAATCTCTATATTCTACACATTTTACAGGTGTGCAAATAATTACGATAGCTATAAAATTCGTCTGTATTCATACATGTCGTATAGTCAAGATTTTAACAATAATAAAAAATCAAAACATTATCAATTAAAACAATAAAAAATACCTGACGCTTCATTAACACGTTACCATTTAACGGTACACTATAATGGTACAGCTGTTGAACAACACAGTTATTAAACGAACAAGTCGACCACGAGTGCGTTCACAACCGGCTTCGAACCCGTCACCCGCGGCCGCCGTCCGTCCGACCGGAAACGGAATGCCGTCGCGCCGGTGCGGTGGCGGCTTTCGAAGGTTCCAATAAAGATCACCGTAATACACTGCTGGTATGTGGGTCGGGTGTTGAAGCGACACCTAGACGGCCTTAAAAGGCCACAAGGACCAAAACAAATCTTAAAAGCCGGGAACGCTTTCGTAACTCCTCTGGTGTAGCGGAAGTCAACCTTCCACAGGATCCTTGGTATTGCTGACTTCAAAAAATAACAACAATTCACTCGGTAGTATACGAATAAATAATAATAACTATGAAAGTTAGTCATATGTTACATGAATAACTTACACAAAATAAAGTACGCAGGACTTTTGGAGATGCCGGATAACACTCTAAATCCTTTATCCCGACCTCATCCTATCCAATAAACCTATTCTATCCAATTTCTCAGGTTGACAACACACTCGCGACTCTCCGAATGTCGCGTGAACACAGGTGAACCGTCTGTTCGTTTGTCTGCCTTTTCATAAAAAAAAAGTAATTTGTGTAGCTTTAAATATTTTAAACATAATCCTATAAAAAGTCCTAGTACTCTAAACACATTAAGAGAGCAACTAATGAGGCTTTGAAGTATTAAAAGTAGAAAAGTTTAACGGTCAGCCAATATCAAACAGAAATAACTAGTTATCGCACAATAAACAGCCGTTGCATTAACGTAATAAATAGTGCAAAATAACTGTTCCAAACATCTATCGAAAATCAGCTATAGATCTTACGAAAAGGGGGTCACTGGAACACAGAAGCCGAACTCTATCGTCGATAGCGTAATTAATTATATGCCAAATTAACCTATCCGTGTCAATCAATCTTTCTCAGTAAGAACCCATTTAAAATAAAAACGGCCAAGAACGTGTCGGGTACGCACATGAAAGTGTTCCGTAGCCATTCGATGGTCCACTTGACAAAATAAATACCGACAAATTTAATTTTGCGGTTGGTTCCAAACATTTCGTTATGACTAGTGTAAGTACATAAGTTTTGTCGAAATTATATGTGCTATAATTTTAGTTCAAACTTCTTAGAGGTATTTAACACATTTTTTTTTTCAGAATTATTGTAATAAAATTTCAAAGTTACGTCTTACTTTAACTTTATATTAAGATATCTCGAGGGTCTGATCCAAATGTTTTCCAGGCAGTTTTTTTTTTGCATTTTTAGAGACCCTTCCAACGATACCTTGTACTTTTCATTGTATAGGAGGGGTAGTGAAAAAAAATCATAATTGATCTTTTTGATCTTCAATTTACATCTCTCCACCAATTTTCGAGAATCCAGACGGACTGACATGACGAAGCTATAAGGGTTCCCTGTGGACTACGGAACCCTATAAATGGCGGACCGTCTGACCACAAATGACAATTGGATTAGTATCGCGGACGAAAGGCGGTCGGAGTGGCAGCCGTCTGCTGGTAAATCCGATCCGTCTGATGCGATCCGATATCACGTACATATATCAGATATAGCCGCCAACCTATAGCAGGACTTCAAAGCGCCACGTTTGATGGAGGATTGAATAATCAGATAATTTTTTTCAACGATCTTTTGCAACAAGTTCAAATACAAAGAGATAAGAGACATACATTATATACTACATTGTATTTATGTATGTTTCATGCATCTCTGTTTCTGAGCCTATTTAAATATGATATTTTTTCCATAAATCGCGTAGTTCGGATTAATTGGGCCAATTTCCGAAGAATGAATTGGAACCCATAAAATAAAATAAAGCTAACATTTTACAGATAAAAAAAAATACGTTAAAGATCGTACTAACAAACATACATTTTTAGAATACAATACATTATTTTCATATTCAAAAAAAAATTTCTCAATGATTTTGAAACTTTACTATATATGTTTTATATAATAATTATACAGGATGATTGGTGCGTCATCTACGATATTAAAGGAGAGCACTCGGTACTGGATTGTCATCACATTTATGTAATAAAATTAGGGGCATATTTTTGGCAATAAATAAATAAAGTGTGGCAGCTATGATTAGCTGGTACGTGCAAGGCTGTTGACCCCCCTCCGCCTTCTGCATGAACAACGTAATTTTGTTAACTTTAGATTATGTTTACTCAGTGGTAAATCAATATTTATTTTTTTATAATATTTTCCTTCTTCTTATAAGATCCCCACATACAACGTCTTAAGTTATTGAAAGTGACTCACCTGTCACTTTGTATATCCATACGGGTGAAACCGCATGGATCAGGTTGTAGTAAAATAATAAAGATATATTGGACGCACTCAACTAAGAAAGTTATCATGAAAACGGCCCCAATAACCAGCGGATGGTCAACGAGCAAATTGGTTATAGCTCCGATAATCAATTACGGAGACGCTGCTAGTGAGTTGAAGGACGCTCGAGCGTACAACAACTTTGATTGGAAAAGTTTTGCCAAACAAGTGATACGTAAAACAAGATGAGGCGCCTTGTTAATTGAAATACGTTCATGGAAGATATCCTCCCTGCCGTCCTCACGTCTTGTTCCTTTACTGAGGGTCGTGACTCCCTTTTTGAATGACCTTCCTTCTGACAGTTTTTCTCAAACTATCGTTAGCTTCGTGAAGGGCACTATGAATACAGGCCTCAAATATACAGCGCCTGTATTATAATTTTAAGTTGTGGAGCCAGCAGTATTTAATTAACATGTCTGACATTTATTTAAACAATTACAATAAAAAATAAATCAAAAGCTTCGAACGCGTTTAACCGCCGAAGTAATATAAAATATCAAGCTGATGAAGAAGCAAATTGGCGTAAAAAAACATTTAAAAATATTTTGTCTTTAAAAATGTACAAACATTTTTATATAATTTATTTTTTAAAATATCAAGGAAAACATTTTATAAAAACAACTATAAAATGTAATCGAGTAAACAGCAGTTCACATCGGAAACTCGTCAATTCAACGCCAGCCTGTGACGACAGAATGTCGCATCACGAAATGACGTGTATCAGTTGCCAAATTTCTCACAGTGCTAAATGATAATCGCTTTTCAATTTTGTCAAAAGTAGGGTTACCGATACTCAGCGAAAATCTTCTCTTAAATGTAGTAAAGGATTCAAAGGGAGGAAGTAAAAATTGCATCAAGATGAATGTGATTCGAGTACTGATTAAATACATCAAAGATTTAACTTGTTTTCAATTACAAATAAAATAAACGACAGAAGAACAAATATTTTTTATAATCTATATAAACTTTGATGAGGTTGCCGCTGCCGATATGCCAACCCAGTGTTCGAAAGCAAAGTCAAAAAATATCTAATTATTACATCACTTCTGTAATACTTTCTTTGCCAGCCACGGTGTGTAGTCACAGGAGTAGGTAACGTACAGAGAGTTTACTTAGAACAACCGTGCGAATAGGTTGCACTACAACAAGCGCACGAGGTATGTGTGCGTGACCACTGACTACTTGTCGAGTACGCGGCGCTTTACGCGGGCGCAGCCAGTTGACAAAATCAAGGTTCACACTACGCGCGTTGTTTTTTTTTGTTGCAACTTTGAATAACTTAATTTATTTTATTATTCATAATGGGCACTTAATGAATTTACATAATCAAACTATTTAACAGTTGTTTCTTTTAATTTGTCTAAACAGTATGTAGCAACCCTAGCTGAATACAAAACAATGTAAAAAATTAACTAACTAAATGTAACAACTTTTTTTTATGGAAAGGAAGAGAAACGAGCAAACGGTTCACCTACTGGTACGCGATCCCGTCGCTATGGACACACCCAACCTCCGGAGAGTCGCGAGTGCGTTGTCAACATGGGAAATTGGATATAATAGGTTTATTGGACAGGATGGGGTCGGATTTAAAGGCGAAAGGAGTGGAAAAAGAATCCATCCGGCATCACCATAGTCATGCATACTTTATTTTATGCCGACTTTATAACGTTGTTGGAGAGTTGTCTCTCTGTACGTATCATTTAGTCTGTGGTGTAGTTTCTTAGCCAAGATAGCGTGAACCTATAGTAAAAGCGCAAGTTTCCCGCTCGTTTCTAGGTTTTAACGTCTCATTATGAGGTTGGGGGAGGTAGAGCGAGGAGCGAAGCACTTTCGCGGGGCTGGCGAGTGCAGGTTTCACTTTCTCACTCTGCCGGCACTTAATTGCCCATTAAGACGTTAATGAGCCGGCCTCGCGTGCCACGGAACCAACAACGGTGCAGCCGTTGCCCCCGAGATTCTGATCATCTCCACTTTTACCTTACATGTGGATGCCGGTAAGAAAAGATAGATTGGCGCAGTTGCTAAGCTGGTCGCGTCAATGTTACGCATTATTTTGTTCCCTCCAGGTAATTGTTTTGGATGATAATTGTTTTACCGTTAAACACAAGCCCTAGAGTTGGGTATCCTTTTTATAAAATAACAAAGGCTTGCCAGAGCTTTTCTGTGCAATATACTACCATAAAAATAGAAGTAATATATAATTACGTCCATTTCATTGTTCGAGGTGTTCAAATGTCTTTTAGTGGTTGAATCACAGATATTGTCAGGTAATTTATTATGTTATACAATACTAAATTCAGCGTAAAATCAAAAATGCCAGCCTTAACCCGGACTCCGGGTTGACCCCGGATAACGGGTTTCCACCTCTTTTCAATTCCTAATTTATTCTATCCCTTTTTACCTATTCTTTTAAAGGTTGGCAAGAATGCCTCACTGAGTTTACAAATATGGCCGAAGTACATAGTCGATGGTTTTTACGTATGATCAGGTAAATTATCAAATAGCTTGCCAGCTTATACATCCATTAAATATTCATTGGGCTTTGTATTTTATTTTAAGATATATCTTTTTATTTTAAGTGTTTTACATATACAATCTGTAATCTCAACATTCTCTCAGTCGACCTGTTGATTAAATAAATTTACATCACTTTCTAGAATTGTCATATGCGTTTAGTTGAAATTACTTAAGATTGAACGTACACCAATCAACGGAATTTTAAATTCATTAAAAGCAAAACGTCCTCATAGTCTTATATTAGCTTTAAACAGGTTGTTAATCTAAAAACGCGTACTACGCAACAACAGCGTCAACATCAATAGATACTTTTGCGTTACGAGTGCAATTAGAGGCTTACTGCACACAAGTCGATAAAAGTCAAAATAGACGACATTCACATTATAACCGACAGTTGCTGGCTACGAAGCCAAATGCGACGACAATAGCTAGTATCGTTAAAGCCACAGCTCGAATTGGAACCAAACATGAACGTCGTTACCCGACGAACACAATGCGACGCGAAAAAACATCAATTGCATGAAAGGTGCTATAATGGGCAACACAATCCTATCATTAGGGGAACCTTAGGCTGGTGACAGACTAGTTATATCGGTGATATTTTTCCATGACAACAGTTGACAAGCGAGTGGCAACCGACATCATCTGGGTAGGCTGGAAGAAATTGCTTTCAGTAATAACCACCCACTTATTTGTATATTTTATGATAATTTGTTGATTACCAGAACGTTTCTAACTTCCAACAAAGGTAGTTTATACCCTATATTGCAGTCGACGGATTATGCATTAGATTTTTACATTAACTTGTTAAAACATAAAAGTAAAATAATGAATACATATGAGTAACCTAAAAACCTGACCTGCCAGTAACTCTCTTGCGTTTTTCGAGAGCGCACGAGGTACGTGTTTATACTTATTATTTATACTTTTTCTAAAATGACCCTAATCTTTTAAAGATACAAATAGACAAGTTGTCTATAGAATGGTAGTGCAATAGAAGGCATTATGTGGCGACGAAGTAGTCCTACATATTTAATCTTAAGAAGGCCAGTGCAATAGGCCTTATCACCGTCGGACGGGGGCGTCGCGGCGTCTCGCGAGGCGAATCAATTACCGCTCGCCGGCACTGGCTTTAGAAAGTGCTATCGGTGCAGTCGAGAGGAGCAGAAAGCGACGGTAGGAAGCGATGCACTTTGCACGCCACGACGGTCAATACACATTAATTCGGTAAAACAACATATTTATTACACTCATAACGCTACTTGATCATTCTTTCTTCTAAGTCGTTCACTCTTGGTAACTTGTATCGCAGGTTTTCTGTGGAAAACCTACCTCTAGCACCAGTCTCTTACAACTTAATGTCTAATTATAGATTAAAATATTTTATTAAGAAATGTATGTTGTGATGAGAGAAAAAAAAATAAATTTATACAACTCTGATCGTAGTCATGTTTTGGTCGAATCTAGAGTTGCCTCATTTTTAGTGATGCTTGATGACTTTTGATCATAAAATTTAATTATTATGTGTGACTGGAATTATAAATTAAAATTCATTACGAAGTATTATAACAAGTAACAAATAGTAATAGTAATGGTAGACGACCACGACCGAATTGATTGCTGGTTATTGCGAGATATATATTATTAATGTTTAAAATACCGTGACAAGAAACTAGCAAGGAAAAAACTTACAGCTTATAGTAAAAAAATGGTAATTTTATATAGTTGCACAAAAAACTTTTTGAATGAAAATATTTTTTTTTATTTAAAGAAAAGCTGTTCCTGCCCTTCCTTAAAACGAAGTAAAGTCGAATATTAACCTCGTTTGTCTTAACAGTCGGATAAAAAACGTATTTCATCCATCTCACTAAAAAGGCATAATCGGATCTCCGGAAATGGATAGAAAACGCACACGGAACTATTCCCATGGACCGCGATCGTCTTTAACAATGTGCGCAATTTGCTGGTGGCGAGGCCGCTTTTTGCACCATGGGAAAGCTGGCGCACGGCGACTCAGAGTTGAGGAGTGCGTTGGCATCTTGGCAGAGCTTTCCGCAATGCAACAAAGAGAGATATTTAGAGTTTACCTACGATTAAACCATCACCGCTTTATGAGAAAATGTGGACAAACTAAAGTACCGTAAAAATTCATTTTTGAGTAAAGTTTACTATAGCATTGGTGAATACTTTGAATTGAATACTACTTAATACAATAGCGTCTTCATAGTACTGTTGTAACACGCGTAGACTTAAGAGCGAGTTAATGTATACAAAAAAATTGTAAGCAAACATCAGTATATAAGAGCAACTGCTGCGTTTCTCGCCAGCTCTTCTCAGTAAAATCTGCTTTCCGAGCTGGTAACAGGCAGCTTGTAATGAACGAATCTTAATATAAAACTTGAGCTTTGATAAGAGCGCAGAAGCGCCTATGTGAGTAAACGAAATTTTAAATTGACCGTAAGTAAGTAAGTACGAAATTCATTTTTATTACAGGTTTAACTCTAGCCCTGGAATGAACAGTACTAAAGATAGTGTTATGGTGAAAATATCGGGATTATCCAAATTTAAGATGTTGATTAATTCCGGTACTTTCTTAAGTCCACGTTTTGAAATAATGCGGCTAATGTGATGTTTTTTTAACGTTTCTACGTTACAAAATTTCGTAAAGAAATGACAATTAAGTTATTTCTTTTAAGAAATTCTGTATACCTATTCTAGGTTGTAGAATAAGGACCATACCATGAATACTCTTATGTGACTGCATCACGTATCATATAGTTTATTGCTACAATTACTTGGTACATCGCCATGGTAACGCACGAGTACAACACCATACGAGTGGAGTTTAAACGGTTGCCAATTACCGTATTATAGGTGATCAAGCGATACGTCGACCTTCCGATTGTTAACGGCAATTGAGGCTAGACTATGAACAGTGTGCGTGTCTACACGCACCGGTGACCTAATTTTAGAGGTACAAAACATTTTAGAGGACAATATCTCATCAGTTACGTTTAATACATCTTCAGTCATAACATGAGCCTCGGAAACTCAGCGTCCAAGCGCTCGCCCTAAATTCTGTTTACTCGAGGCGAAGTTAAGTTTCAACCGGGTGCCGGCTCTACTGGATTTTTTACTCTGCGGTGTAGGATAAAATCGAAAGGAAACCTGCATATCTAATAAATAAAAGCTAATCCATAATGGGGATTCGTAGTGGATTATGGCCTTTGCCTAAAGAAGGCCTTCGACCAGCAGCGAGACAATTAAAAAATAGGCTGTTACTTCTACATCTTCAGTACATGGAAAAAACATCTACAGCTAAAAAGAAATTCCACGCTATATTTGTACACGTGATACTTAGAGGGAGATTTATAGAATGTAAAAAAATAAGCCACGCTACACTTCTTTCACTTTCGATTTCTCTTTACCATGAATAAGTAACGTAAACAATCTGTCTTAGGTTTACTTTAAATAAAAACTGTACGTGTATATATACAAAGTTCTTTCACATAACGACAAGTAAAGAACGATAAAGGACAATGCCCAAAAGCGGTACCAAATAATCTCATGCATCAAGACCAATATTCTATAGTAAATATTTCGATAATTTATTGTGACATTATACTTCATGGATTTGATTTTTGAACAGGGAATTTAATTTAAAGTATTAAGATAAGAATTTTGCCTTATATACATTACGTATATACAATAGGTCATAGATATGTAGGATGCAATATTTATATTTTCTATAAATTGATTTCACGATTTTCTCAAATGTCTCCGAGACCCAGGATTTCTTTACGAAAAGAGCTTCTTTAGGAGTTAATATAATAATTTTAGGCTCTAAAAAAAATCAACTTGATGCAACTTGGTACGGCCATATAAAAATGGGCATTGTCCTTTCCTGATAATTATTTGTTAAAAGCAATAAGAAATGTATTTCAAGCGAAATGATATACTTAAATAAATCGTACTTTATTTTTACGCGGTGTACTGTTTTCAAATCTTATTTGTAACTAATGTACATTATTTGCCGGAAAAAAGGTGGCAACCCTAGGTATAGTGCGCAACACGGTCCCAATGCGAAAACGTAAAATTTACATCAACATATTCTCAAAATTAAGTCTCAAATATTTAAGTGTAATAGAGCACGTGATCGATGGCTTATCGACTATTGTCTACACCTTTTCCCTTATTTATTACGTTTAAAAACCGCGCATTCTATTCGTAGCCTTCTTGCCCACTTCCACCGTCGTGCAATTAGTCGGTTAGTCATTGAGCACTGAGCGATTAGGCCAGTCGACGACCTTACGACTAATTAACCGCCGCCAATTGTGAGATAACGCGAGCGTGATAACATAAAAAAAACACAAGAACAAACGCAAAGACGAATTGCTTAACCGCGTCCTGTGTTTATGTTAAGTCGTAATACAATTTCTCGGTTGCTTTAGCCTTAAGTGACTTTTAATGCGTTCTGCATCAACTGAATTTTGAAAACAGAATTGGGTGGTGCAAATCTATTAAGTAATAACAAAAATCGGTCTGTCATAGGCTGCTTACTGGTAGAAATCAAAATTTAAAATATTAATTTTCTTTCGTAGTGTAAATCTCACCTTAAAGCAATTCTCTTTTTTTAGTTGAAATCTTGTTTTTTTTTAATCACCGCAATACACATCTCAAGAGAATACAACGATAATGCTAGTATCGTAAATGTATTTAATTTATTTTTGAAATTTTATAAATTTGTATAAAATATAAAGCCTATTTTCTTAAAAAAAAAAAAAAACAATAATATTAGAAGATTAAAGACTTGGTATTACAAGGGCGTTATACAAACATGAATCGCACAAAGGCAAACAAACACCCAGTCGTACAAATATTTGCTCCATGTAAGTTTCGAACCCATGACCTGCGACGCCGCAGTGAACGTCTTAGCAACTGAGCTAATCGGACAACTAACAGTTACAACCTTTACAGTTTAAAAGTTAAAATAATGCGTAAATTCATCTTACAGCGAGAAGATATCTTATTTTTATCTTGTAACACCTCTGATGTTGTATGATTTATTTGAAGATCGTTTCCTATTTGTTGATGTGCTTATGCTAAATGGTTTCCTGAAGGCGAAGAGCAAATAAATACATAGAAAATATTTATGTTAACTGCGCAAACTTCACTCTAATAACGGTGCATATCTATCCTTAAACCGCAAATCAGCTAACTCCATTCGAGTAATTTTGTCTGGAGAACCATAAAAAAATTGTAATATTTTTCAAGCTAAATACAAAAACGAATAAAAGTTATCGAGTAGAGAAACCAGGCAGGTTTTCGAATGACTAATTATTCAAAGAATTGGCATAACATTAGATTTTAAACTTGCAACAGTTCAAGTTCAATCACGTCATTGCGAACTCTACATTTTTGACAAAGTAGAGTTAACTGCGAATTTAGATATCGATATGCTGGATATAGTGGTTCGTGATCGTAACCGAGTCCGATATATCTGTACTTGCTTAGTTCAGCAAAAGAGCGAACACGGGTGAACGAGTGAACGGGAGAAAGGATGATTGCATGTGCAGTGAATAGCTATTTTCAACGAGGAAGCGTCTGCGGGCGTCGCTGGCGGATCACCGAGTTGTGCAAACCGTCTGAACCGACTGGCCGGAATTGTATTGCCTCTATTTGGCAATCTACAGTATTATATAAAAGGTAAGCTCATAATATTACAAAATTTCTTCTACCGATACTTCCGAGTTTACTGATGGTGTAGAGATAGGTCATAATACTTCTTTACGTAGTTAGCCGATAACTGGTCAATTAATAGTTCAATTCATTTTGCTCATTCAACATATAATAATTAAAAATACATTTTCGATATAATGATAAAAATTAAGCACATGAGAAAGTATTTTACATAAAATAGTATCCATACCATAGTTCCGTTAATTATTGACCGGTTGGTGCAGTTTCTAAGACATTGGCTGCGGCGTCGCAGGTCGTGGGTTCGATTCGCACAGGAGCAAATATTCGTACGAACTACAAATAGTAGTTTCGGATCTGGGTGTTTGTGTTTTTGCTATTTATATTTGTAAAACGCCCTTATAAGTAACAATTTGTAACACGAGACTTTGATCTTATAGAAAGGGCAGCGTTTTTTTTAAAGAAAGAAGTTTCGTATAGAAAAAGTTTGATTAAGAAAACATGATTTATAAAGATATGAATATATTTTAAAAGCACATCAATAGCAGCCAACATTTTTACTGATAGTGATATCTAATGAAATGTAAAATTTTATATAAACTACTACTGTATTTAATTTTCTCGCATCTTTATTGCGATCATGCCCTGTCAAACGCCTCACCACTTCGCCCATAAACAATCAACACCAAAAAAACTAAACTAATCGGCATCAAAATTATATACAAACTTAACACATTCAATCTCGAACATTCTATAACATAACGACGGCATAACCATAACGGTGCTGGCAGCCGGCCACGAGAGAACCACAGTGGTGCAGTGCGCCGCGGCTCGTATTCCATCGCCTTGGCTTTCGATACGCTCTCCATTAAGATTAGCATAAAAAACTGTTCAACGAACGAAGGTTTCAGCATCTGTATCTGGGTCAATAGACCGACAGAGCTCATTACGGACTCGGTTGATTATAACATTGTCGTATTGAATCGAACTAAGTCTTTATTTGGAATAAAAAGCAGCATTATCTAATATCTGACATTTTATCAAGTAAATAAATAAGTTATAAAGCAATTGAGGGTCGGTAGAATATTAGAAATCGGCTACCTAACCTTGTGCCTATAAACTAAAGGTTTACATTAACACATAAGAAGCCTATTTTTTTTCCTTTTCTTTTAATCTGTAAAGGCGGTAGAGTACAACATCTTTTCACAGCTCATGCTGCACTTCTACGGCTACTTTCACCCGGGGACGTACCACCGCCTTTGGGGATGCCGGATGACCATGTCTACCCTTTTCTTTTCCCATTCTTTTCCCCTGCAGATCCTTAATCCGGACCCCATCTTATCCAATAAACCTATTTTATCTAATTTCCCGGGTTGATAACGCATTCGCGACTCTCCGGATGTTGCGCGTGTCTATGGACGACGGGATCGCTTACCATCATCAGAGCAGGTGAACTGTCTGCTCGTTAGTCTTCCTTTCCATAAAAAAATCCATAACAGAATTGTTTGATGTTTATCAGGATTGAATAAAAACAGTTGTTTTTAATAAAACAGTTTATTTTCCAACCCAACCCTGTAGTTGGAAAAAACAGTTTTTAAAATAAATTTTTTTTTCAATGTTTTTAAAATGATAGAGGAAATTATTCTGATGCTGTATGCAACATACTACTTTTTCATAACG
>JAOCPS010034937.1:0-17087 GCA_025505425.1 Graphium colonna | reverse complement strand
ACTTAAAGTTTATTTCTAAGTTAAAAATAGATTTTGTCTAAGAGAGTTTTCAAAATCACATGTATATATTTAGAGAAATGTGATAGTCTGTCCTAAACTCTTCAGCGAAATAGGTACTATACCTATTGCACTAAAAGTAGTATTGGTATTTAGCCCACACTTATTGTTTTAAACCTGGTTATAGATGATAAATATTTATCTTATTTTGATATTTTGACTCTTTATAAACATTATTACACAATGTAAAAAGTCATTCTATGTTAAACTCTTAGAAAACTTCTTGGAGAGAAAATTTGAAAACGCATAAATGTTATTAACATTTTATATTTGTTATATCCTGAATATTGTCCACCATTTGAAAACGTCAAACAGGAAATGATGGTATTAAAGCGTTGTTATACTTCATTAAGCAAATCACGAATACGTACGTTTGATAATTTATAATATTCTACGCTACTTAACTTCTATTGGTGACATTATCGCTTAGCATCAGGTAAACCATCTCCTAGCTCGTTAGTTTTTGTCGTAATGGCTGACCATCATATGGACCAATTGCTTAATTTTATTATTATGTTATAAGAAAAAAATAATTCTAACATATTTACCTGGTTGTGTCTAGGAAGCGTTGACCCATAACGACCTAAGTGATCTAATGCTATTTTGTCCTTTAAGAAAAAACTAAGTATGTATTGGCTGGTTAGATGATTTGGTTTAATTATTTCTATTATATATTATATTTTAGTATCAACTCAAATACTCTTAAATGCACATCCAATGTTCCAGTTGTTCCTGTCTATATTTTAAAATTATCAAGTTTTTAATAATACAAAACATCGTCATCATATAAGTGCCTATTTTTTGAATTTAGGATACATAGCAGTGTCTTGTCGAATTATATGCAAGTATGTTTTACTAAATTAATATTTATTTATTTTTATAATTCTATATTTTTATTTTTCTTATTTGGCCGGGACCTACATTATATTACGGAATAAAAAAACTATAAAAGTATCAGTAAAATACATTTTTGAATGAAACTCGTATAATTTATTTTTATTTTATATTTAATTTAATATTTAAGCTCAACGTATCTTTGATATTTACAGTTATCATTATCCATGATAATAGATCTAAATATGACAGGTACGTTATGCTTTACGTAAAATACATAGAATGCCGGTTCTTTAAATTGACTCAATGCGGAACGATACAACATTATTTTAAACCATCATATAACAATAATAAAGCCTCATTATTTCTTACTAAACAAATAAAAACAAATTTTACGAACTGTTACTATCAATACCCATAAATTTAACTTACGAGTAATTATGGTAGTACATATTTTCCAAGTAATATTTACATTTGACTGGGAACCCCTGTGAATGTACTCAATTGTTTCCATTCCTTTCTACTCTGTGCAAAATCTAACCATTTATTACTAGTTACCTTTTTAAACTGTCTACCTATCGTTTCGTTGGTCCACAACCACGAATATATACCTAAAAAGTTATCTTATTTATTTACATCTATCTTATTTATTTACTCGACCTTACACTAACGAATCACTTAGTGATGGAAAATATGTAGACAAAATTAGAAAATATGTAATTTAAAAAGCTAACGCTAACTTCAACTGGCCTGAAACACCATATAGCTACAATGTCCCAAATAGATGCTAGACAGAATGACCAATACATCCTGCTAACCGAACATTTAGCAGAATTCTTATATCATAACTAAAAGCAGTTAGGGGTTCTAAATTATTGAGATCATAACATAGAAACAGAAGCAAAATAGTTTCAGAATGACTAGTTATCATTGACGACTGGTGAAATAGACATAGAAAAAATATAAAATTTAAAAAATATAGAAGAAAACAAAGGAGAACTTATTCCATCATAAAATGCAACATCGTATAAATCTGATATAAATTGTGAAGGATGCGGGTGTATATCTGAAACATCATTAAACAGACAACAAAAAATAAAAAGAAAATCGACTGATAAAGAAATAAAAGCAATTAAAACGCAATTAAAAAAAACCAACATAGGAAAAGTCAACTGTTATGAAGTCTAAGAAAAGAAGCAGTTCAACACGATAGAACTTGGATGAAATGAAATGCATGCGTCAATAATATTTACAAAAAATATAAAGATTGTTTTTATCTAACGTTATTCATAAATATGATAACTAGTATTATTTCAAAAATAATATTCTTAAAAAGAAATACAAAAATGATTAATTGTTTATTTTACATTTATTTTCAACAAGTGTCACTTACTTATGAAAGTACATTAAGTTTTTTTTAACGGTTTTTCTAAATTACAACAGTAATAAAATAATTATTTATTTTATATTATTAATTGTTTTTAACTATTTGCTTTAACAAAAATAGATGTATGTTAAAAATGTATTTCCATAATCGTTTTTCATTAGATAGCAAACTTTAGTGAGAAATATTAAAATTACCTATTTTATTTATAACAAATAATATGTCATTTCATTGTGTGTTAGCAAAAAGCTTTTTGGTTTTCCGTGACTTATTAAATTAATATTTGAAGACAGTTTATGCATCTAATTCCTGAGTTATTATAGCTTACTTTTATTATGACATTCAAAATAAAATGTGGAACAATCGTGAACTTGACTATTGAAATAAAGCCATTTTTTATTTATCCATAGTTTTTTTTGGAAAGGATCAAAACATTTTTCTTACTAAGTGTTTTGATACAATAGTGTACTTTAAATAAATTGTTTATTAAAAAAACTAACAATGAAAAAACTTTACATACATACTTATATATACACATACATACAAAAATATTAACTTATCATAAAAAACACTACATTTATATACATTGCCAATTAAAAAGACACAAGTAATACATTCATCTACTAAATACGTTGTGAACACATAAATTTTACTCTGTTTGTTATTACTTGTAATCTAAAAGATTATAAATAATTTTTAAAAAATCTGCATTTTTATAAATGTTTATCTATATAATTCATTGAGATAGAACCACGGCGACCATCTTTAGTTAAGCAATATCATCCCATGATCCTACATCCTCACATAATCCACGTTAAATAACAATAGTAAAATTATTAGTTATACCCAAAAACAAAGGGACACAACTTTCCACCTATCACTGAATAAACTACTAAAAATATTGTAGTCAACCGCAACATATTCTCAATATTAGAACATTTAACGTACGATCTCTGGCTTCTGTGAAACTTTTTATAGAACTGAGATATCTGTTGCAAAAAAATTAAATTGATATAGTCGGCCTAAGAATAGAATGAAAATAAAATAGAATGTGCAATTGAAGAACCTGAAAATTGCATATTTTTGTTAATAAGGTGAAACACTCGAACTATATGGAGTATACGGACTATATAGACTACGGATTTCTAACCAAAATAGAACATAAAAATAAAATGTAATGTATGGCAGCGTTTTCAGATTCAATTGTCCTATAAAAATATAACAACCAAATACTGTCAATAATACAGGTATACGCATTAACTAAAAAGGCTACAAACAAAGAAATCAACATTCTACAAAAGATTACGTAAAGCTCAATACCGAAATGTCCTTTTTATAGGTGATTTCAATGCAAAAATTGGCCAATCAGTAACCGTAGTCAATGAAAATTGTGTATTGGGAAAATTTGAACATGGAGTCAGAAATGAATAAGGAGAGATATTAATTCAATATACATTGGAACACAAGTTCTCAACCGTGAACAAAATAATTTAGACTAACCTTTAAGAATATAAACTAAAAAGAAGACACTAAAAGGCCGACAAAAATTAACAACACACAGAAACTGGATTTAAGACCTAAACACAAAACCAGTAGAAACAAAGACCGGGCAAGACATAATGAACTGCGCCGTAAAATTTTATAAGCAGCTATATGAAAAACCGCCAAACATAGTTTATTATACCACTACGAGTGGATCCAATTTTTTTTGCTATAGTGAGGAAGACAAACGAGCAAACGGTTCACCTGATGGTAAGTGGTCCTATCACCCATGAACACACACAACATCCGGAGAGTTGCGAGTGCATTGTCAACCTAGAAAATTGGATACAATAGATTTATTGGACAGGATGGGTCGGGATTTAGGATTTGGAAGGTATAGGAGTGAGAAAAGAAAAGGGTAAACATGGCCATCCGGCATCCCCAAAAGGTTTATGCTGACTTTATAAAGGGCGGTGATACTTCCCCGAACAAGCTTGGCCGTAAAAGTGCAGCAAAAGCTGTGAAAAGTTGTTATGCTCTACCACCTCTGAAATAACAACAGATTCACAAAACACTATTATTATAAAAATAACTTAAAAAAACTTAAATATTTTGGAATATTAGCAATGTCTTATGACAAATTTAAAGACTTATTTTTGCTATATATGACATGAATCAAGAAAATGCTTGAGCTATTATACATTAAGTCCATTCCTGTGACTGCTTCTCAAGAATTAATTTGAATATAGTATAACAACGACAGAGGACCCAATTAACCTCAATCAAGGCACCTAAATGCGTCGGCAGTATCATTTGGACCACTGGTCTGTAAATTTTAACCTCGATGTACATGAATTTGCTCTTCGTCGACGGTCTCTCCCTTATATTAGTAACTAGCTGGTACCTGTGGTTTCACCAGTATAAGTGTAAGTTGTTAATTTGTAATTTTTCTTGTTTTTATTATATTATATATTACGATATTGCTTATTGAAGTTCCGCTCTTATTATTAATATCGTGATGTTATATAACCTGAAGCCTTCCCCGATAAATGGATTATCAAACACGAAAAAAAAATTCGGACCAGTAGTTCCTGAGAATAACGCGTTTAAACAAATTAAAAAAAGTAAAATGTAAAACCCAACTACACCATTAAAAATCCCATGAAAAAGTAAGAAAAAAGATTTTGCAAACTGTTTTAAACTACGTTACTGAAGAAGCAAGATAATCGACACATAGACTCTACTAAGATACCGTTGTAAGTTGACAATAATGTCATATGTTACCTAATATATATTATATTACGGGCTTTCAAGGCTTCTTATTAGGAACGCATGTGTTTTCAGTGTTTTCATTGCGATCGAGAATTTGGCTATTCTTGCGAATGAACTTGAGAAATGTAGTTTTTTGCTTTATGTAAATGCATGAGTTTCTTTTCAGAGATTTACTTTTCCAAAGTGCAACAAATCGTTTCATTTCAATTAAACGATTTTGCAACTTAGGCAGTAGCTGTGTTTGCCTAAATTTTTTTTTGATAAAATTTGTGTGATTCTTTTCTAGCGTCAGCAATGCATGATGCTTTTTTGATTTTCTTGAAAAAGCCATTATTGTCTATTAAATTTTGAATAAATCTTTATTGAGTCACTAACTTATTTATTTTACAAGACTTATCTCGAATAATACCTAAGCGACTATAATTGAATTTTAATTAAATTTTCTTTTTAAATATATCTAGTTTATTAATAACGAGAACTTTTAATATAATAATAGCGTTTCTAGATAAGAGCTGTGGTTGCTTCTCTGCGTTACCAGGTACACAACAACACAATGAATAGACTTATAAGCACACAATATAACAAAATAAGCCCGAAGATATGGTAGAGGTTAAGACAGAAAGATTTGGTCAGCTATCAAACTGTTTCTGTCTTCGCCGCTTGGAGGTACACCCAGCTTAAGTACTTGAAGCATGTCACAAAAAAATGTTTAATATTTAAAATGTGCTAGTGAATCCCTTTCTAACTATACCAAAAACGGGATGGTTCATCAATTCATTTTTTAATCTTAGTTTTATTGTCTGCCAGAAAGCACCACATTACATACGTGACATGCCAAACATGACCTATACTTAGCAGATAATTAAGACGCTTCTTTCAACACCTTATATGTATGATACTGTCTAGTGGCTTATAAGGTATGAAGGAATAAACAAGCGTATCATAGAAATATCACAATTATCGAATAAATACAGACAAAGTCTCGACACAACAGGTAACGTACAAGTAACGCCCTTTCCATTGATACGAAACACGGCATTTTTATCTTAAATTTATTATAGAACAGATGAACATAGAACAAATATACGTAGCCTGTCAAAATCATAACCTTCTTTTGGCTTTGGCGTAGTCAAGTAATAAATAAACATACACTTCAGCTTCATAATATTAGTGTAGATAGGGCATGTCAGGATTGTTGGAAAAGTAAAATTTCTTTTATTTTAAAAGTTTTATTTATACCAAAATTATAAAATATTCAATTTTTTTACGAATTTGAAAAAAAATTGTAAAAGTTTTTTTATCGACATTATTTCCGGAACAAACGTAACACCTTTTTATGTTTGGAAATTAACACAAAAACATGCCAAATGTGAACGATCGTTTACTTTTCTTGCACACTGTCTGTAGTCATGCATCATATTCTTGAGGCTAAAATAAGTAATGGCAACAAATTTACTTTATGTATATTTATGGTAAAATATAAGAACTAATAAAGTTTAATTATTAATATAAGTTAGTTTTTTAGCACAACAAATGGTAAGTGACCGTCCATAGACCCTTGTAACATAAACCTTATAATTTATTTCCAAAATTCACAGAGAAATGAATATTTAATAAATAGATATATTAACCTTTGTGTAATTGGTTAATTATAAATATCCAAACTCGCGTAAGTAAACATAACCGTAATCAAACTTTTCCTTTGAAAGGTCAAAAGGATACATTTTGGCTTTATAGTATCCCCTAAGGGAAGGAGTGCTTTAACGAGGACTTGCTACGAAAACGGTTTTCGTATTATAATGATTCAAATTTTGTTATTTCCAGGGAAAGTGAAGTAATTGTATGTTGTAGTCACACACAAAACAATATATCTCATAATGATGTAAACCAAGTATGAACTCCCTAAATTACCGTTTTTATGTGTTTGTATATATTTTAACATTTGTAATTTATTTAATATGCCCCATGTTTCAGAATTTTCTGTGTTTTGATAACCATTTCATCTAAGCTATACTACATCTAAATGATTACTAAGAATAAAATTAAAAATATTAGGTCCTTACAGTTTCGTCGAACTAGTCACTTTGATCTGTAAAAATCTAGTGCATGAGTAGGAATTCTAAATTCAAATGAAACCGACGACCGGTTGCGATAACCGGCTAAACCCTTCGCGTCGAGAGTCGTGGGTTCGATTCCCTCGCGGAAAAATTATGTATACAGCAAAATCATGTACTACAGGTAATTCGGATCTGGGTCCATAATTTATGTTTATAAATGGCCCTTGCAACACAAGTCACACAGATCGCAGTAAGGGCAGCAATCTTAGTACCAAAAAAATATTTAAAATTTAGTCTTGTGTATCTGTCTTAAAAATTTGTAATTCGTTTGTTTTCAGGCCACAGGCCACTTCGGGTACGATATTATTCCAAGGTTTATTCTTATAATCTGACCAGAAAAATACCCCGTAAACTTCGAAAATCTATAGGACTATAGGTTTAAAAAATATTTTAAAAATCAATGCACAATAGGCTGAAAAATCAGTAAACAAAAAAAAATACACATACAGTCGAACATATACTCGCCCTCGTACTACGCCCTCCTTTCTCGAAGTCGGACAAAAACTACTGAATGTACGAAAACAAATTTAAACTATAATGCTTTTGTTCGCCTTCGCAGCTTGTGAAATATTGGTTCTTTTTAACGAAGTTGCGACACCGTCAATTAATTAATTCAAGTTACACAGCCCTCATTGAAATTTTGAAAGTTATAATCTTTCCATTATAGGCCGTTTTCAAAATGCGGAATGATGGCATTAAAAATTAATAAAGTTGATTAAAGAAGGGAACGTTGCGGAACAAGGGACGAAGAAATAAACAATTAATTTTCTTTTGGACGTATTTAATAGTAGAATAAAAGTTGGAAACGAAGCTATTTAAAGAAATAATCAAATTACCTGTAACGAAGAAAATTTAGAGTGAAGCCCTGAACAGAAATAGTTGGAGAATAATTGCGGGGACATGGGAACCTAAAAAGAAGACAAAGAACTAAAACAGCTTATGTAAGATCTAATAATATGTAGATTTCCCCCTTTTTTTTGATTTTGACTGTAGATTATTTCGTCGATTCATCTGGTTGAATAATAAATATTAAAAAGTCGTCAAAAAATAAGTAAAGAGAAATTAAAGAGTTGAGAATACTCTTTATTTTTTAGGCAAGTGTGAAAAAGCAGATTCGTATTACGAAGTATTTTCCGAACTAATGAAGAAGTCAGTTTTATTAAAAGATACTATTTTTGGACAAATACCAATATTTAAAAGTTTATTAAAAATTAACGGCTTTGGTGCCATTTTAAGATTTCTTGGTTTAAATGTTCCCGGTCGAACCAAAGTTAGTTTATAAAAATCTTTAATACATTTTGACATATTTTGATTGTGTTGATATCATCCATGCAATAAGATATTTGTTTTGCGAACTTAGCTCACCTTCATATTAAGTTTTGAGTTTATGTGTCTTAGAAATAAAAATCTTGACTATTTCACAACCTAAGTCTTGAAGTATAATTTAATTATAATTATACATATGTTGGAGTTGGAAATCCTTATAAATCAATTTTTAAAGTCTGTTAATCTGTAAGAAATCATGATCAAATAAACAGTTTTAAATTAAATATAAAACATTGTACATAAACAAGGACCCAATTACTTACAAAATAAGTTTTTTAAAAGCTTATCTGTGGTCCTCATTGGGAGATTGGGCTATATAAGGCCAAATAAGGTCCATAATTGAACTGCAAAGTTTTACGCGTTATATATAAAAAAATCAAAAGACTAGATATCAATGCATTTAAATTACTATTATGTTTGTGGCTTTCAAATTATAGAATGGAAATTAATATAAATTAGTGTCATTATCCTTATAAAGACTTAGGAAATGATATAAGTTATAATTATACTAGTTTTTCTACTTATAAATGAAACAGTCTGTAGTTTTAGGCTAACACCAGAATAAGTTTATTTTTATCTTGTGTCACGTCAACCATCCCTGTGGTAATACACATACATACCTGAAAAAATGACCGGCGTGAAAGCAATGAACGACATTTTGCCAGGAATGGCCTGACATACTGATAAAATCAAATATTTTTTTCTGAATAGTAGTTGAGATAGACAAAACTTTAGAAAAGATTTAAGTACGATAAATAACAAAAAAAAATAAAGCAAGAACTATAATTATTTTAAGGAAAAAAAACAGGGAAACCGACTTTGAACGCCTTGAAAGTGAAAGTGAACGCTTGTGAAATATACTTTTCAGTTAGTTAGATTTAAAAAGTAATTGTTCGATCTATTTTCATGAAAATTAAAAAATGAGACCACCTTGTAACCATATCTTTTCAAATAATAAAGAATTTTTAAATCGGTTCATATGCGGAGAAATCGGCAAACATACATACAGAAAAAACAGGTTTATTGGGTAGGATGGGGTTGGGATTAAGGATTTGGAGAGGATAGGAATAGGAAAAGAAAAGGATAGACATGGCCATCCGGCATCCCCAAAAGTCATCCATACTTTATTTAATGCCGACTTTATGAAGGGCGGTAGTACTTCTCCGGGCGAGCACGGCCGTGGAAGTGCAGCAAAGGCTGTGAAAAGTTGTTATGCTCTACCACCTCTAAAAAAGATAGTCAGTTTTATGTATTAGTAAATACTAAGAAGTGATCATTTTATATTAATATAATTCTTAATGTTACAATGAATAGCAAATTTCTTTTATCGTATTATAGTTAACAGGTATAAAAATTGTTAAATATTTTTTCCCATAGGTGCTTTTAAATAGAATTATTTTTTTGCTTACAAATAAATGTTTTATAAAATATCTTTTTCGTGATTCTATTAGATACATGATATTTCATACGTAATTGAGATGTTTGTATATAGCAATAAAATCTTAAAATGGTTACTGCCAAACGATGAAGGTGAAGGTTTTGTGCGAATTTCATAGAACATGGCATCGAACATTCTCGGAACAATAAACACACTTGCCAACTACGTCGAAATCGATGAAGGCGAAATTAGTCTAAACAAAGCTAAATATTTGCGCAATGTTGGAACCATCAAACGCATGACGCGTAACGTAATGTAAGATGAAAGATTTGTTAAACGGAACTCGCTAAGTGCCGACTAAATTCCAAAAGCAATCGCTTATTCTAATAGCATTATAATCTCTAAACTAATCCTCGTATAGTTCAAAGCTTTTAATAATACTGAGATTATAGACATGAAACAATATTCTAGAAGATTACGTCTAAATTAAACCGTGGCTAACACTGAATCCCTTTTTTTAAATTTAAACATGGTATTCGGAGAGATAACGGTGCGTCGACAACCATGAAAGTCGTTGCTTAGAAAAAGGGACGGGATCTGAAAGAGTCTTGCAGGTATTCCCCAATCCCAAAGGATTAAAAGTAAAAAAGGGATATAAAGGGACAGGTAGTAATAGCAAAAGTAAAAAGGGACATGTAATAGCAATTGTGCTTTCTCTCTCTTTGGTCTTGTTTTAAATTAGGCACAATCAAACAGGCGTTAAGTATAGGAAGAGTGTTGCATATGGTAATACATACATTATTATTTATACATTATACGGTTACAAATACAATTTCTGTAGAAACTATTTTACCTAATAAGAGTAGGACGCAGGCAGAGAACTCGTTTAAAGCAGCAATATGCAGCGGTGTGTACCCAAAGTTGTCGGGTGCGTTGGGATCCGCGCCCACCGACAGCAGAATCCTCGCCACATCGCAGGCCCTCGCCCCTCTGACGATAGAGCCATGTAACGGCGTCCTCCCGTCTATGTCCTTTGCTCGTACGTCTGCTCGTTTATTGACGAGAAGCTCCACAACTTCTATCGACTGCGCCAGAGCAGCTGCAATAGAATAAATCAAGTGATACCTTCATCTTTTACCATTTTTTTAACCGAGAACGCGGTGTTTTCTATTGTCATGTTTTCGGATCGTCAATTATTTATAAATATTCATAACTGTAGTATATTTTGTCGATAATTGTATTATTTTATTCATCAAACATTAGCTGTACCCGCGGGTCCATTTTCACTTTATCATTTAATTATTGGCTCCTTAGTTCAAGGCATGGAGTTAATAATGTAAAATAGCCTAAGCTAAAAATATTTTTCCATTCTGGCTGATAGTTCCAGAGATTAGCGCGTTAAAGGTGGTAGAGGTCATCTTTTCACAGCTTTTGCTGCACTTCTAACAGCCGCGCTGGCCCAGGAAAGTACCACCGCCCCCATAAAGTCGGCATAAAAATATACATGACTTTAGGGTATTCAAAACAAATTCTTAACTACTACCCATCCTATCCAATAAACCTAATCTATCCAATTTCTCAGATTGACAACGCAGTTGCGACTCTGGAAGTTTGTGTGTCTATGGGCGACGGGATTGCTTACCATCAGGTGAACCGTCTGCTCGTCTTCAATTCCATAAAAACAAAAATAAAGCAAAACTCAGTTGTCATAGCCATTACCTAAATGTAAAGCCGTCTGACCCCTAGAATTGGGGCAGTCGATATGTGCTCCGTGGTCTAGGAGCAGTCTCGCGCATTCCGCATGGCCGTCCACCGCAGCCAGGTGCAATGCGGTCGTTCTCGCTGGTCCCAAAGCCGCCCGTACATCGGCCCCCGCGTCCAAAAGTAGCCTCATACAAGAATCCGACCCTAGCGAAGCGGCCACGTGCAATGGCGTTTCAGTGTAGACCTGTGATTGAAATGTTATGATTCAAATCAACATTCACTCATCGCCTGTCATTTTAGTACAACGCGCGAACACTGTCGGGGTTTCCCTTGATCTTCAAAGTTTATACAAGCGCGTGATTAATGGTTTGTGTTTCCCTATTATAGGTTTCTCAATAGACTAATAAATAAGGAAATTACATTAAAATTAAATACAAGAACATATTTCGTCTTACTTTTGTTAAGATAATTTAAAGGTAAATTAAAAGGCGAAGTCATTGATAATTTTAATTAACAATGCCCAAAAGCGGTACCAAAAAGTCTCATACATCAAGATCAAAATTATATAGTAATTATTTCCGTAATTTTTTAGGACATCATCCTCCATGGATGTGATTTTTGAACAAAGAATTTAATTTTAAATATAGAAAAATGAAATTTGCTTCACATACGCGACGTTAAACAATGTCATAGAGATGTAAAATGCAATAGAAACTATTTTCTACGAATCGACTTTTCTATTTTATCAAATATCTCCGACATCCGGATTTTCTTTACGAAAAAAACTTCTGCTGGAGTTAATATAATAAGTCTGATTTATAAAAAAAAGTTTAAATTTGATGCAACTTGATACGGTATGCCATATATAAATGGGCATTGTCTTTTGCCTTGCTCCATTCCTCTATTCCCCGCTAAAATGTTATACACAGTTGTGAAATCGTCCATATCCATTAATAAATTCGTACGTAAAACGGAACAATAAACTTATTTCCGAAATCATCAATAATTCTATAACCAACATAAACAATCGTTCGAAGTACCGAACAATACGCTCGATAATAAATGTGTTATTTCCGCCCATTTGTTTGTATATTCGGGACACGGAACAGACGCACCTGCGGAGTGTCGGGACAGGCTCCGGCTTCCAGTAATGCGCCCACAACATCAGGCGCGTCACTCAGCACCGCGTAGTGCAACGGGGAGCGCTCGTTCAGACCCGCGTTCACGTTCGCACCGTGGCCTACCAACGCCTAAAACCAATACATATATCACAATATTATTATGTTATTATATATTATATATTATGTGTTAAGTGAAGCAAAAATTTCGTACTTGTTAAGAAAGTTCAATGGAATTTATAATATGTAATTTATATATAACATACATTTTGTTCTGTATACATGCATGCACTTATTATCTATTGCAGTTTGAACATAAGATAAGCACTATGGTATTATTAAGCCACTTTTTGACTCGGGGTACAATTTCATTGTTAATTTAAGTATATAACTTTTACCTTCACGCATTTCAAACATTTGGCACTCGCAGCGCAGTGCAGCGGGGTTGCCTTCCTTTCCGTTACCGAATCGTTGTCCCACTTGTTGGGGTCTGCGCCGTGTTCCAACAAAAGTTTAACGCATTCCTCGTTCGCCACCAGACAGCTGAGGTGCAAACACGTTCTGGAATGTTCACTTATTATTACGGCCCGTCTTTCTGTGCGCTTAGCTACAAAAAACACAAGCTCCCCTAGTAACAAAACATCTCGACAAAAGGGCAGGTGGCCGGTGTGCACTCAACGGTCGTTTGTTTCCGTTATAAGCATATGGGACATATCGATACCTTAATTCGCAAACCAAATAACTCAACTGTTGTCATAAACGTGGAGCTCGCAAAGAAATGATTTGCAACAATTTAAAATCTAATGTTATCACAATTCTTTTCATTAATAGTTATTCTAAGACCTGTCTGATTTCTCTATGTGATGAAGTAGATTCTTTTTTGTATTTAGCATGAAAAATATTAAAATTTGTTTGGGTTCTCCTGACAATATTACTCAAATGGAGTTAGCTGGTTTACAAATTAGGGTATCGATGTATAATATACTAAAAAAAGCTTTGCCATTTTTATAAAAAACGTTCAGTAAGGACAAAGATATAAAAAGTATTATAAGATACATAATATGTAATAACTACGTATTCATTATCATCACAAGGTTATTTAAACTGCAGTGAAAACTATTTGTCGCGTTTTCGTTTTAACGTGTTGCAAGTTAAAATGATTTCACTTTTGTTTCTTTACCCTGAATTTTTAAATATTGGTATTTTATTGTAACATCAGACGTTCTTTGAAAAATATTTTTTAAGGTTTTAACGTCAATTCTTGTTAAAATAAAGTGGATGTAATAATAAAATGAAATGTAGTGAAAATTCTAAATCATAGATGATTTTAAAACAAAACAAAAAATCAACTGTCATACAAAGACGTCTGTCATAGATACCAGACTATATTAAAATAATTCATTAGCTATATTTACGCATTAAAATCATTATGATTTCTTAAAAATGTTCGATGAAGTAATACAAAATCAATTACTTTACGTTCAGGCAATTAAATATTACGATTAGATTTAATACTCAGTCCCTTAATTTTTTTTAATATTAGTTTACATTGCATTACCATTATTAACCTTTTTGAGGTCCGAGATGGTGTGCGAAAAAAAACACCCGTGTTCAGTTTATGTAGGTGCATTCATAATAAACTTTACATTTTTCTCTACGTTTCATATGTATAATCACTGCATAATACTAAAGACAATCTGAGGAAAAAATCAGTTGTAGACGCATCGGCGCGTCTTCAAAACGTAGCACAAAATTGTATAGGACGGATCATCGCGTGTTCGGATCCATAAGGGTAAAGAGAAATGATGATTATTTATCCGTTTATACCGATTGCACCAAATGGCCGTCCTTCGTGAGAAATACAAGCCACTAAAGATACAATTCAGTAAACTAAAACACATGTATGCAGTGTGTACTTATAATACTACGTTCACCTTCCAACTCCGTCAGCACTATTAGGATCGGCGCCTAATTTTAGCAGCCTTGCCAATAATGAGCTTCTGCCTAACCACGACGCCCATAGCACAGCTGTTCTCATACCAACATTAGTGTTCGACTCTGTTATTGTATTGATGACGTCTTCGTAGTGCCCGCCATCTAGTACGGCCAAAAACTCTTCAGATTGCGGCAATTGGCGCAGAACGAACAGTATATTTTCTAAAAAAAAAGTAATATATTTCAAGCGAAGAAAAACGAAGTGATTTTTATTTATAATACATCAGTCTTTAAAAATGGACATCAATTCATATTGCCGCATTATGAAAAATAAAAAAAATTCCTTATAATAACATTTATTAATGATTCGGATTGCGTGTGGATAATGCGATTGGGTCAGAAAAAACAAGCTAATCTCCGAACATACATATATTTCCGATATATGTATTTATAATATTTAGATTGTAAATAAAATAGTACAATAGCACGTTAACATACTTATTATATACAATAAAATCGGTATGGGTTCGAATACTGAAAGAATCAACGCCATTTTTAGGCCCTATTTATTTTTGATTTCGAGAAAAAAAAATTATTCACGTCCCAAATTTCCGTGCTATAAATTAGTCCCATAAATAATGTGAGTAAAGAAGATAATTATAGAGCTTACGCTGTCAATTCATCTCATCTATATAGTTCGTATGGGTGGAAGGACTGTTTTACATAACTCGGGTACATTTTCTCAATAAAAAACTTACCTGCCATGCACACAACAGCCCTGTAAAGTCAACTATCGCCAGCTATATTTCCGGACCGATATGGACTTAAGAACCTTCAAAAAGTAACTCCTGTAACCCCTCTGGTGTTGCGGGAGGCAGTGATAGCTTCCCATCAAGTCAGCCATTTGCTCGTTTACCTCTTTCTCTATAAAAAACATCATACCTGACTCCCAAATGTCCCTCGAAGGCTTGACCCTTAGCCTTTCGTCCAGATCGACTCCGTGGGCGGATTCGTCGCTGGAAATGTAGGCTGCGTCCCCGTCGTCCGAGTCCTCCGCCACTTCGCTCATGGCGCCTCGCCATCGCACACTACCCTCGCGATATAGCTGCAAAATGTTTCTTTATTTAAAACTGTTGTATATACCAAAGTATTTATCTTACTATCACTACGCAATACTCGGCTTTACTAGAATTATTTTTCTGGATTTATTGATTGATTACCTTTTGGGCCGTTTTCCAGAACAAGAAACAGTTTTTTAAACTATTGGAACAAAAATTTTATCATTTTCTCTTTAGTATTATTTCTTGCAAAACGCCAACATATGATAGACACATTCTAAAATCATTGAATGCATGGCTTCCGATATTTATTAGAGAATTTCTTGTAATCACTTTTTATTGATACATTATATGTATAGCCTAATCCATTGACTAAAGGAAAAAAGGTAAATATTTATTGTGCTAAATTGATCATAAATTGTTAAATATCAGCAGTGCCTACATTATTATTTTAATACCTTAAATTTATAACATTGCCTATCCGTGTCTACCGTTTTAGATGTATTTCTTATGTTTTTTACTTTCTTCAATTCTTATGGGGACTATGCAATTTTCATTCGATACTCTTTTTTTTTCGTTCATATACATTTTAAAAGTGATTATTAATGAATAGCGGCTTTACCGTCTTAATGTGCGCATTCTCAGAGTATGAGCATTAACCATTACTTATTTCACTAATTTTCAGGTTGACCTAAAGTTTTGAAATTTTTTTGCTCGTGTAAGTATGTAATCCGTATTTCTATACTTAATTGATAAATTTAAATGTTCCAATTTAGTACAATTTAGTATAATTAATAAATTAGGATGTCAACAACGCATTAACATAATTTTGTGAGTTGTAGTCAAATTATTTTAGAAGAGGTTTTAACGTGTTACGAAAACTGATATATTAATTTCACGTTTCATCGTATTAATAAATCTCATAAGAAAGAACATCTCATATATTTTGTCCTCCTATAGCGTTTAGTTGCGTAAAAGATGTCTGTATGTGTATATTTATGCATGGGGCTTAAAGCTTTTATGTTTTTACTATTTTCACAGAATATTTTTTTTTATGGAAAGGAAGACAAACGAGCTGATGGTTCACCTGATGGTAAGTGATCCCGTCGCCCATAGACACTCGCAACATTCGGAGATTTGTAAATGCGTTGTCAACCTGGGATATTGGATAGGATTGGGTCGGGATTAAGGATTTGGATGGGATAGGAATAGGAAAAGAAAAGGGTAGCCATGGCCATCCGGCATCACCAAAAGTCATGCATACTTTATTTTATGCCGACTATATAAAGGGCGGTGGTACTTCCCCGGGCGAGCGCGGCCGTAGAAGTGCGGCAAAAGCTGTTAAAGGATGTTATGCTCTAACACCTAGAATACCACTGTACTAGAATCGCCAAAAAAAAACAACGACAAAAAAGGACTAGG
>JAOCPS010034832.1:0-17087 GCA_025505425.1 Graphium colonna | reverse complement strand
CCCCGCCCCCGCCCACACGCTGTACCCGCGTGTCGCCAGGCCCCCCTCTCCCAGGCGACGCCTGAAACAACCCACGCACGGCCCACTCTGATGTCAGTCACTACTGATGCGGCTCGAACCGTATGTTCACTCAAGTAGGTTGATAGCTAAAGTGTAAATAAATATTATCCAAGTCTACTTGCACACGAATTTATAAGTCGGCGCATCGCAGATTCGAGGAGCACCTAATAAATATCAATTTACTAATTTACTATACTCTATAACAATAAAAAATGTGACCAGGTTCTAAAGAAGTCCGAACTTGAATATTTAAAAGTAAACAAACAAGTTAAAAACTCTTTTCACGGCTTTTGCTGCACCCCCACGGCCGCGCTCACCCGGGGAAGTACCACGGCACTTTATAAAGTCGGCATAAAATAAAGTCTGAATAACTTTTGGGGATGCCGGATGACTATGCCTACCCTTTTCTTTTCTTCCTTTTCCCATCCAAATCATCAATACTGATCCATCCTTTCCAATAAACCTATTTATCCAACATCCCAGGTTGACAACGCACTCGCGATTCTTCTTTCATTCTTCCGGATATTGTGTGTGTCCATATGCGACGGGATCTTTTAACATCAGGTGAACCGTCTGCCCGTTTGTCTTTCTTTCCACAGAAAAAATCTAAACTAAACTAAGAAATTGAAACCATCGAGGAGATAATTTTGGATGGAGTTGCCAGGACTACAACTAGCAAACACGTGTAATCGAATAACCGAGTGACAATTAAGTATTGAGTCGCCGTATCAATAGTCCGAACATTAGCATCAACCAACTAGTTAGCTAAGGTGTGACGACAATTTGTTTTTACTGGTCAAGAATTTTAAACAATTTTTCTGCATCATAAATTATTTAGCGGCCATCTGTACAAATTTTTCATATATTTTTCACACGTTACGAAAGTATTTTACATCTACTTAAACATCTCAGGAACAACTGAACTAATGATGTTAAGCGAACATGAAAATTCTACTAATACCACCAATATATAGAGGAGACCGGGGATGGTTGACCATTCACATTGAGCTGTTGTATCGCATTATTATTTTATTGCATTATTGTATTGCATTATTGTATCCATTGATAAAGTATTAGGCTACCAAAATAAAATGCCAAAAGTTTTTTTAAAATAGAGAGTATAATCGCGACATTAAAAAATGTAAATTTATTTAAAACCTCGGGTTGTTTGACTTATCACTAGGAATAAGTTGGCCAATGAAGTAGTAAGTGAAAATTTTAGACAGAAATTAAAAAATGAAAACTGGCAGACGAAGTCATACCAATTATGTAAATATTATTCCAATATTTTTTTTTTATGGAAAACGAGGCATACGAGCACACGGCTCACGTGATGTTAAGTGATCATCGCCGCCCATAAACCCCGCAACACCAGAGGAGTTACAAGATTGTTGCCGACCTTTGAGATAAGAGAACGCTCTTTACTTGAAGGTCCCTAACTCGTGTCGGTCCGGAAATACCGCTGGCATTTCCGGAATATTCATTCCATAAGAAAGTCTAGCGTGGCAGGAAATGTCGGCGAAATGGCACGGTTGTGCCAACCATTAAGGTGGTGTCGATGGTGTTGAATAATTTGTCGCGTAGTACGATGAGAAAAAGTAGCAGCAGGTATTAATCCGAAGAATTCCTTGAAACACTCCCCGTGATAAACGTAAGAGAACGCAAAGTAAAGTAAAGTCCCTTTGTAGAGCCAAGGTCTCAAGCCGAACGGGAATAGCTTGGTCGTAAACAATTCGAGAGGCTCGACGTTGAATGGGGTCAAATGGAAGAACCTGGTATTGAGGTGCCCCAGGCCAGAGATGAGAGTAAACCCACTACGTTCCCATAGCCTCACCAATCTTACGGTTATGTAGGCCGAATCGGGAGAGAGCTTGCGGTCTGGCCTATAGGCTCCGAATGCGCTGCTTGCTGCTCCCTACAAATTATTTTATTCTATATCCTTTGTCTCTATGGTCACTCTCCCCCTTCCGGCGCTGACGAAACAGTTACAGCTGGCTCGCTGCTAGGCGCCATATATACCAGCTCTTTGCGGCGGTTATGCCACGCGTGGGCAAACTGTTTCAGAAGGCTAAAATTAGCTCCCAACGCGACGAGGTCACGGTAATACACCGGGTCCGGTTCCAGCTGGATCACACCTTTTAACATGTCCTTGCGAATGTCCTCGTACAACGGACACGACCACAGCACATGGTGCCGGTCTTTTTCATCCATTCTGCACTCACACGTACCGTCCACACACAAATTTATGTCACGTAGCCGTTTCCGAAGGCAACCGTGTACTGTAAGCACTTGCGATCTCTAAATCGGGAGCGAACCAGGTTTGTCTTAGCTGCTCGGCGATCTCCGGGAAAAATTGGCAGTTCCATACCACGCGATTCCGACTTCCATCTCTCTTCCCATTCTCGCTCCATGTCCGATCTTATGGCCTTTTTACGTCTACTCAACTCTAGCCTTGGCAACATTCGACACTCATGAGCCTGGAGGTTGTAAGAGCACCAGAGCCCCCCGACCAACACCGACAACGCTGGTGTGCTGACCGACTGGCAGGCCTGAGTCAGCAGCACCAGTGGTCCCCTTTGGCCCCTATGGAGGCGCACAACATACGTTGGTGCCCATTCCCACCAGCAGGCTGAGACATATGTAACCGTTTATACAAATGTCCCTAAATACAGCACGCGTAAAGCGTGATACTTCATTGCCAAAGTCGAAGCCGTTACACGCGATATCTTGTCGAAGCAGTTTGTCACTCTAAGCGCCATCGCTTAAGCGTGTTCGCTGAACGATAGGGTTGAGTCAATTGTGACGCCAAGTTCTTCCTTTGATGACGGCACGGCACTGATTGATATTCTCCCCACCTTAATTACCGGGGGCCGCTAGAAATTTCCCTCAGCGTCATGGTTTTCGACTTCTGAGGGGCGAAGCACTGCCGGTTCCTGGCACCCCATTCAGTGACTTGGTCTAAGGTTCCTCGAGCGAGCAGTTCAATTTGGGCGCGGGAATTTGCCTCAGTATCGTGACGTCATCGACGTATGCCACAAATTTAACTCTGTGCGCTATTGGCAGGCATAAGGATGTTCCAAAACCCATTGTGGCGCTACCTTCCACCGCACGGTACCTGAAAATAATCCTATGCGCCATTCAGCGAAGTATCCCGGACAACATCCGGTTGATCTTGGGAAGACATCCTCCTTGTTTTAACATAACCAGAATCATTGGTCACCATGCATTATAAAAGCACCGGATATATCCAGGTTCAGCGCTTGTACATATTTAAACTTGGTTTCCAGGGTTTAACAGTAGGTTATCCTGAATAGCGGTTACAGTCGAACGCTCCTTACAGAACCCATGTTGTTGGTCGAAGATACCCCGGGGGCACTCGTAAGAATCACTCTTTGTAGGATCTTACCAATGACCGGTAGGAGTGAAATCGGACGGTACGCTTTCGGGTCAGAGAATGCATTTCCATTATTTTTTAGCTTCTCACCTCGAGCTCTTCACCATTTTTGCCGTACCACCGTCAATGCCCGGAGAGGTATAGGGAGCTTATAATAGCTTTCTTCGCGTCGCGAGATGGGAGGGACGCATCGCATCCACCTGGGATAATAGAGACGACCCACCGGACACCCCTGTGACACACCGGTCGTCGTTAGGACAGAGTGCTCTTAGGAGCGACTCAGCTGCCTCCTCCACATTACCCGCATGACTTGCCACGTACTTTACGCCATATATGACATTGGCCCTATCTGGTCATATCTTCCCGCTAGCAATCCTGCAGGCCTGACCCCATGGGTCAGTGTTGCCAGTATCAGCCACGTGTTGGAAATGGGTGCGCTGCGCTTCCGCCATCATGGATCTATAGACGCGACGGGCTGTGCAAAACGAGTCCCCTGCTATTTTTTCTCTCAGTCCGCCATTTCTTTTGCACTTTTGCCATACAGATCTTAACCTATTCGTCCTTTCTAATCTAGTTCCTGATGTGTCTGTAGAGAATTTTGTTCACGGGCCAGAGGGATTGTGTAGGTGAGCAGGCGGTGGTCGCTACTTGATGCTTCTGGGTGGACGGTCCATTTACGAATGCGGAGGTTCCTGGTCGTTATTTAACCGTGTGATGTCGATATTTAACTCACCGTTGGGCCCCAGAAGGAGGAGGAAGGCTGGTCCTCCGCATTCAACACCGTCAATCTCTTGCCAAGGCCAAGTTCTTTACCACCACTCTGCACCGGTCCGCCTCGTACCCCCCCTCCCCCATCAGGTGCTTTGAGTGGCTGTGCCACATTGGGAAGTGGGCGTATGCGTCGACGCCTATCAACACCCTTCGTCCACTCATCGCGTTTAGGACGTTGAAAATTTCGCCATCATCGCTCGACATCATCCGCATACTGGAAGTATGCCGAGACCACAACGATGTTCTGCCCCATGTGCCTTAGTGAGACCACCGTACAATGGCTCGTCGATAGATGGGTAAGCGCTACGGTGGCGATCCTGCTATTTGCCACGTAAACGGTAGTTTTGGGACGGACCTCCATGATAATAATTGGCAGATCAGAGATTGCGCCATAGTAAAATTCTTGGAGGAGCATTGTATCCAGTTGATGCTTCTCTACTATGACTGGAAGCTCCTTGGTGGCAAACTCAGATACTGCCAAGTTTATTTTGCACACTTTATTTGAGATGAGAGCAACTTTCCCATGGTTCCATCCAACCTCTCGGTTATATGGGCCGAATCGAGGGTGGGTGCACCCGTTGGCCGATAGGCTCCGAGCGCACCTTTCTGACTTCCTATAAATTATTTATCTCTACTTTCTTGTGCCTATTTATCGACACTCCTCATTCATAATATATAATAACAGGCTGACATACCGATACGAGCGACTCGCTGTCGAGCAGCGTGTGCTCGTCCAAGGTTCGCCGGCGGTGCCATTCGTGTGCGAATCGCTTGAGTTCGCCGTAATTTTTGGCCGAGGAAACGAGATACACCGGTCCAGGTCCTTCACGGGTCACACCATTCAGTTGTCTTTCGCATATGTCTTCGTATAGTGGACACTCCCAGAGCACATGATGCCGATCTTCTTCATCCAATCCACATGTACACATACTATCATTTACGAGACTCATTCCGGGGAGCCTTCGCTTGAAGCAGCCATGGCCAGTCGGGAGCAGTGACGTTGCGTAATCTGGGACAACATGGGTTGCCCTAAGTCGTCCTGGTATGTCCGCGAAGAATTGACGAAGTTCCTGTCCTTTCTGTTTCCTTTGCCATCTCGTGTCCCATTCTTTTTCCACATCCCGTCTAATGCCTTTATTTGCTTCCTCTCGGGTCGTGGTAGATTGAATCATTTAATTCTGCATCTTCCTGCTCTTACCACCTTGAGGTCTGCTGGCAATACTCCTGCTAGTATGGGCAGGGCTGGTGTGTTCACGGATAGGTTTTTGTAAGCAGTACCAGCGATGCCCGTTGTGTCTACAGCAGGGCTCCCTGTACAGACAGTACAGTACAGTTTCTTAAACCTAGTTTAACGACTACTGAAAATCAAGTAGGTCGAGTTTTTGACAATTTGTCTATCTACCTATTTGAAGATAGATGACAACTATAGGGGAACTATGGTAAACTATCCCCGGTCTCCCTTATACCACATTTCAGTTTGATTATTTTTTTTATGGTAAGGAAGACAAACGAGCAGACGGTTCACCTGATAATAATTAATAGAATCAGGCATTACTTTGCGGAAGTCCATTGTATTTTTTTTTCGCGGAATATTGCTAATTAAACGGTCTTATAGAATTGGTTCACCTCATGGTAAGTGATCCCATCGCCCATGGACACATGCAACATCCGGAGAGTTGCGAGTGCATTGTCAACCTGGGAAATTGTTTTTGCCTTAATTTATTTTATGCTGACTTTATAAAGAGCGGATGTACTTCCCCGGACGAGCGTGGTCGTAAAAGTGCAAAAGCTGTGGAACGATGTTATGCTCTACTACCTTTTAAAAAAGATTAAAGTACTAGTTTGAAAGTTATCGTGAAATATATATACATAAATAAAATAAAATGTGTTTTTGCCCAAACTGTAATTTTAGACTACCCGCTTCGCTCGCTTGGTGATAAATAGATCTAAAATAACTTAAAAATAGCCGTGTACCATTTAAAATTATACGAAATACAGTGAAAAACTTAACAACGACTGACCGGTAGAGATTAAAAACCTGGGTTATTTAACGGCGGACCAAGACTACACACTTCTCATTTACCAGGCTTTTGTCAACTGCATTATTTTATATTAAAAAGGTAGCGGGAGAATTCAATACTGAAGAATTTATAGAATCGAAAATTTCTGTTGACATTTGTAACATCGATGCATTTACATTTAGCGGTGGGTGGATGTGGGTTATATAAAAGATAACCCATTGTCGAATAGACTAGCAAAAATTAGTCTTCAAATAATACTAAGAGGTGGCAGAGCCTAACAAATTTTCACAGCTTTTGGTGCGCACTTCTACGGCCGTGCTCGCCCGAGGAAGTACCACCTCCCTTTATAAAGTAGGCATAAAATAAACTATGCATGACTTTTCGGGATGCCGGATGGCCATGTCTACCCTTTTATTTTCCTACTCCTATCCTCTCCAAATCCTTAATCCCGACCCCATCTTATCCTATAAACTTATTATATCCGATCTCCCAGGTTGACAACGCACTCGGTACTCTCTGGATGTTGCGTTTGTCTATGGGCGACGGGATCGCTTACCATCAGGTGAACTGTCTGCTCGTTTGTCTTCCTTTCCATAAAAAAAACTTCAGTTGTCATTCAAGCGATTTTTTATCGGAATGAATAATTTTTTTGGAAAAATTGTTTGGAAGCTTATGCTGGAATTCAAATAACGGAAAAATATGACACGAAAATACACATATTACAAGACGTTTGAAGAAAGAAGTATGAGTCTATTATATTACAATGAACATAATGACGAAACGTTTGTATGTGTTAATTACGATTGCTTCATAATATATTCCGTTTTGCTTGTGTGTGTGTGTGTGTAAACAGTGCAGACTCGGCCTTGCCAACGATTCAATACTTCGATACGTTTTTTGATAGTCGATGGATACGTCTTATACTGATTACGCAGCATTGCGCAGTAATCTTACGTTCAAGGTTTAGATATCTTGTTACGTCCTGTAATTCTAACACGGATATCCATGTCATGTGTTATCGAATAGTAGAGGAATTTAGTTCAGCATTTCAAAGGTGTAGTTTTTATTATATATTTAAGATTTAATATACAGTATAAAGGGTGTTTGACGAGTCACCTTCAATACTTCAAAATGTTATATGTGGGGATCATATACGAAAACTAAAGATATAATTAAAAATAAATATTGATTCATCTCTGAGTAAACATAATCTAAGGTTGAAAAAATTATTACGTAATTCATGCTCTTCCAAAGGGACACGGCGTGGCCGGAGCGAGGGGGAAGCCGGAGGGGCGGGTTGACGGCCTCGCGCGTAACAGCTGATCATAGCCGCCACACTTAATTCATTTATTGGTATATTTAGCTCAGTGTCCGGGCACTCGCCTTCAATTCTGTTTACTCGAGGCGAACCTGAGTTCGATCCTCGGTGCCGGCACCAATGAAATGTTTTAATTTTCTAATTGCAATTTTAAGTGCTGATTTACGACATCCTCTGGGTTGAAGGGAAACATCGTGAGGAAACCTGCATATCTAAGAAATAATATTTCTAAAATATGTGAAGCCTGCCAATCCGCACTTAGACCGCGTGGTGGACTATGCCCAAAATCCTCTGGCTAGAGGAGGCCTTTGCCCAGCAGTGGGACAATATAAAAATAGGCTTACTTTAATCGTAGTTAAATTTGTTACCTTTTATGAAACAACTATTTTACGATTTATATCATAAAGTATTAAATATTAAAAATAATCTGATATGTTTTACATAATTTCATTTGTATTTTGATACAATATTGGTTAACATATGACGTAAAGCAATTGGAAAATAATTTATGCCTAATTGGTGCATAATTTGCCAAAAGTAAACTCTTTAAAAGTAATATTTAAGAAATAATATGTTGTTAAATAACTATAACTAATCGGTTCAATCCCAAGTCCGTAGAAAGTAAAGCCCACTTACAATAATTTAAAACCTATTAATGTATAATTTTTACTTGTTGTTATAATTAATTTTAATTACTTTGGTAAAAGTGGATAAGGAATCATCAAAGGAAATTAAAAAGTAGTATTATCTTCATAACAAATAAAAGATTATTCTCATAATGCAAACAAATTATTATTAGAGTCGATAATAATATAGTTGAACTAAAAAGATGTACATCCAAGTATTAAATCATACAAAATATTCATTACTTAAAATCACGTTTTTCATGATATTATTTTTTTTTAAATTCATATATGTTATATACAGTGACTCTGTTTTGTTTTTACAGGAATTTGGCAACTATTAGAAATATGCTAATATTGTTGTCAACAAAATTTAGTGTATGTAATCATTGCTGCCCATGGACGCAACTATTAACGCGCTTGAATTTATTGATAGTGTATTTTAGCTCCACATTCGGGGGAATTTTCGGCATAAAGCACTTTTGTACATAAAGTCTAAATAAATAAATAAATTGTGTATTTCATCTCTGCAGCTGAGAGAGCTGCCCACGAGATTTATGTTGCAATATAGTCTGTTAATAAGAGTTGTGTCACGCTTTGAAAAATGACAGTGTAATAAACCTTACATCAATTTTAACCTATTGCACTAATAAATTTAGAACTTGTATACTACTTACTCTTGTGGTCACATGTTCTTAAATTATTCGATTATTATTATGAACATCAAATAAAATACAAAAACCGTGTAATAAAATGCTAGAAAACCCTTAAAGTCATAAAATGTGTACGTTTAAACTAATCTTTTGTTTATTTCATCATGACGTGTATCAAAAAGTTAATTTATTAAATGTTAAAAATAAAAATTTTATTCAAATAATAAAGGAAACAGTGTAAAAGAAAAAATTAACAAATCTATATAACTAGACAAAACAAAAACTTTCAAACCCTGTGCCCAGATTATTGTTGAAGAGTGATCTAATTCATGACCTAATTATTAATTTTTAATCGCCAATAATGATTTACACTGACTCTTTTTTATTTAATTAATTATAAGTAACATAAATGAAAATTTCCACAGATTACGAATATACTGTTCACGGATGATTATTCTACTCTCCCTCTGTCTCTACTGACGAACAAAAAGCTCTAAATAAACTGTTCCGAACATAAGTAACCATTAAAATCGTCCTTAATTTTATTTGTCAAATTTATGTGTGACATTATTTTTGTTTTACTAATTCAATTTTACATGCAGGATATAGGGTATTGACTGAGAAATGAAATGAAATTGTAATCAATAAAATATTTCTAAGATATACGAATCTTAGAAACATTTTTATTATTTACATTTTTGAACTTAAGTTTAAACCCCTTTGCCATCACGAGCGACCAGGATTCTGCAAACGATCACTTCAATGAAATCTGGCGGAAGTGGCGAAAATACTACGGCAAGAATATAATACTTGATTGCGACTTACTGTCTTGGTGCTCTTATCGGAACTTTTTCTGGTGGACGTATATTAGCATTTGCCTAAATCAAATATTCTTTTAGAAATTGACATATCTTGGCTAACCCACCGTGGTGGCTAGTTTTTCTTTCTGATGGTAAATGTATTTCAATAAAAGCAATGTGTAAATTTTTTTTA
Source organism: Graphium colonna (assembly GCA_025505425.1). Lineage (NCBI taxonomy): Eukaryota > Metazoa > Arthropoda > Insecta > Lepidoptera > Papilionidae > Graphium > Graphium colonna. The sequence goes on along the minus strand of JAOCPS010034832.1, from coordinate 7,254 downwards.
TATCTCCTGTTAACGAACGTTATTTATAACATAATACAATTTAAAGGTTATATTTAATGACAAAGATATTTTATAAAGGAATAGTGTTATATTTTTCGAAGACAAAATGCACAGCGCAATACCAGGGCTATAACTCTGACCGGTGCAATTTGTATCTGGTGGTTTAATGTTGCAAAATACTTCACGTTTCGTTTTGTCAAGTGTAACAAAATACGACCAATGACGTAAGCAAATGACAACTGCTCTATTTCACGAAAAAAATATGCTTATTTGGCTTTTTTGATATACACGACGTGAACATTTTGAACAGCTTAAAGAATTCGCATCTACGTTTTCAGAATTTATAGTATAAACTTCCAAGTAGCATGAAATTTATGATATTTTGTCTTACCATATATTTTCCATACAAATTATCCTTGCAATATGAAACTCTGATTTACTGAAACTGTCGGTCAAGTATAAGTAGTATAAGGGACGGGAGTAGTATAAGGAAGTTAGGTTTCGAACATAAATGACAACCAGAAGCACAAACGGTTGTGTAAGGAAGCACAACAATCAATAAAAAATTAAAAACTATTTAAAATAAACAATATTAGGCTTAAACAACTTAACATTTAAGTAACAAAACCCTATATTTCCTTAACAAGGAACATAACTGTAGCGTTAACAAATGGTAAAGTCTATATTTTCTTAACAGTGCAATGTACGCAAACAGACGTTTGTAAATCATCTTCGCCAACATTCTTAGCAGTTTCGAAACATTGTAGATACGATTGTAACTTCTTATGTTTACAGTTTAAAATGTGTGTGTTTGCTTTAGATAAAGATACAATATGTAGACAGAAAAAAAATTGTGATTGTAACAATTTACTGTGTTCTTATAAACTAAAATGAAAGCAGTGCTAAATAAATAAAATTTAAGGACATAAAATAACACCAATGCTAATACTATTTTATTACGATATGGACGCATTCGAGTGCTTTTTGTATTTTTGTTAAAATATCATTGTGCAAGACGAAGAAATAAATAAAGTATTATATGCAGTAAACTAAGTTTGTAATATAGATGCTATTTTATATACGTAATAAAGAACTCGTCTCTGGTTTATTGTTTTTATTTTTATTACGATATAATATTCCAAACAAAAAGGAGAGTACAAAACATATTTACTATACAATCTAAATAGCATAAAATTCGTAATAAATTTAAAACTAACTAATGATAGCAAAGGGTTTCTTGTTTGAAATGTGCCTTGACTGAGAGTGGTCTTGGCTTTAATAATGTTCTCCAAATGGATTTTCAGCTACACAGCAGTTTGAAAATTACTTGCTCTACGGTAGTTGTTGAAGACAAATAATGGACAGCTTTCCCTAGATGAGTACTTTAACTTAAGATTTAAGATATTATTATTCAAAGACATATGCATATAAAGTAAAAAGAATTGCATTTAAAAATGTGGAGAAATGAGCAAATTTGGTAGTGCTTAATAGATATAAGATGATGTAGTAAAAAAAATATGATAAGATAAATTAATTTATTTCTTAGTCGTTTATAAGCTGCAATTAGAAGCAGAAAATTTGAGGGAAAATTGCAAAATAGTATGCAGTCAGCAAATAAACAAGTGAACAGTGCTGAAGAAGAATTCAAGGATCGTGCTGCACAATTCTTCGAACACTATTTGACATCTTTTTTTACTTTAACTAGCAAATATCAATAAAATGGTAATTATGATTTTGTTTTTGAGATTTACGCGAATATTAGACATTTTTAAATAATACAACTTTACGGATTTTATCGCGGTTTATTTTTAAATTTTATCACCCAACGTTTCGAACCCTTTACAGCGTTTATGGTCACGAGTAGGACTGAGGTGTTTTATGTCCTGATGTTACTTGTAAATCGGCATAAGTTCGGCTTGAATATTAATTGCAGTTTCGATCTATGCAGTAATTACTTATAGTGTCTTTAGGCCTTGCAGAGTTGTGCTTATTTTTTCACTTGATTTTATTTATAATTGAATTCCAAGCTGGTGGTAGGATCCAACCATCCTTTCTGTTGAAATTTGGATGTTTCTTGATTTCAATAGCCTCGCGAATCATCCTTGGCAGTAATCGGTGTTGATTTTTGGCCTATCAAATCCCATGTAATGGTTGGACCCTTTCATAGTGTGTTTACAAACTGCAGACTTATTTTGACTATTATTTTTAATATCTGCTAGGTGTTCCTTCATCCGGGATTTTATAGCTCTCTTTGCTTGACCCGCATAGGAGAGACCACATTTTAGTGGCTTTTAAAATGTTTTAATAATAGAGACTTGACTTACTTGACTTATTTTTCTATGTCCCCTGGATTGGCAGAGGGCATCCACAAAGAGTCTCCAGCCAGTCCTGTTTTGGGCTTCATGCTTCGTCTCTTGCCACGTTTTGCGAAACGGCTTGAGTTCGTCCAAAACTGAGTGCCGCGAGGTTTTTCTCGTACGGCCATGCTTTCCCTTGCCTTGCGGGTTCTAGTCCAGACCCTGTTTAGGTATATGGTCTGGTGCCCAGCGCAAAGTATGACCGATCCAATGTCACTTGCAGCGCTTTATTTGCTGGTCGATGGGATATTCATGGCACCTCCGCCACAGAACTATGTTGAAGATTGTTTCGGGCCAGAATATCTGTGGAATTCAACGCATGCACCTGTTGGCGATCATTTGGAGTCTCTGCATGAGGTTTTTTGTCACTTTCCACGTCTCATACACGTATAACAGAACGGTCTTCACATTGGACATGAAAATCCTCAACTTCATCCTTCTAGTCAGTTTCCGGGATTGCCAAATCGGGCGAAGTTGTGCAAAAGTGGCCTTTGCATTGGTTATCCCTAACGTGATATCTTTCTCAGTTCCTCCATTCTCTGACAATACTGCCTAGGTAAGTAAACTGCTGGACGCACTCCATCTGCTCCTGGCCTATATACAAAGGTGATGTGTTTCGCATCCCAGATCTTATTTCTTTAGTCTTCTTTATATAATTGTTTAGTCTTACTGCTGCTGCTTCTCTCTTCAGGTCATCGATTTTGTCTTGCGTGTCTGCGTGAGTATGGCTGAGGAGACATAGGTTGTCGGCGTATTCTAAGTAGTCCAGAACTTCTGTCAGTTTCCGATTCCATACCGCGGCGCTTTTCAGCATTCATAACAAGACACCATCGAGGACGATGAGAAACAGAAGAGATGAAAGAAGACATCCCTGACGAATACCCGCAGTGATCCCATCGGATATAAGTCCTTCGTGACAGACTTGGGAAGAATAGTGCACATTGATGGCTCTAATCAGGTTTGCTATCTTGTTTGGTACTCCAATGTCACTAACTAAACATGCCTACATGCTAATCAATTGCACAATATCAAAGGCCTACAAAGGTCAGGTAAAGTTTTCTTCGCATTTCTGATGCCTGTTTAACAATTATGCGAAGGGAGTTAATTTGATATGTGCAAGAACGGTTTGCTCGGAAACCTGCCTGTTCTCTGCGGAGCTTGGGTTCTACTGCTTTATTGAGCCTGTTTAAAATTACTCTGCAGAGAATCTTCTAAGGGATCAATAGCAGCGTGATGCCACGCCAATTGTTACATTGGCTAATGTCTCCTTTTTTTGGCACAGTTATTATCAGTCTCTTATTCCAGTGGTCGGAGAGATTTTCAGAGGTCCAGATCTTATGCAGCAAAGGTGTGAGGGCGTTCACCGCAGATGTTAGGTCGGCTTTTAGCATTTCGGCTGCGATGAGATCGATTTCCGGTGCCTTTCCAGACTGGAGTGTGCAAATGGCTCTCGCCACTCCCTCTTTACTAGGCGGATCTGTGCTGATGTCGAGACAACTAATCTGACTAATGCTGGGTATTTGGTTCGTTGAGATACTCGTGGGACTTTGGTGAAAGACTTCTTCAAAGAGTTCGTGCCAGTGACTTAGCCGCCCTTCAGTCATTGCAATGGGAAATCCAGTCCTTCCGCTTCGACATTCGGTGACCTAGTACCGCCGTGCTGGGTTTTGTGTATGTTTTTTTATGTTACTCCATCCTGCCTTTATATCTGCGGTTTCGAGGTCTAGAGTGGGGAAACGATTTCAGAGCTCCAGCTAAAACTTCTCTTGCGTGGTTTTACCCTTCAGTTTATCGACATCTAACCTTCTTCCAATATTGTTAGAGCGGGTACTGCAGTGCGGTGCAACTCTGACCCGCACTTCACCAACCACCTTATGGTGATCGCTATCAATATCCGCACCTCGTCGGTTTCGTACATCGAGTAGTGAAGAACGCCAAATTCCGCTTATCGCTATGTGGTCGAATGAATTCTTAGTTCTCTGATTGGGAGAGGTCCAAGTGTATTTGTGGATGTCTTTGTGTGGGAAAAGTGTGCCGCCAATTACAAGATCGTTGTTCGCACAGAACTCAATAAGTAATTCTCCATTCTTTCTTCACGTGCCGAGTTCGTTTGCTCCCATTTGCATTGTTTCCTTTTCCTAGTGTTGTCGCTACCCACCTTCGCGTTAAGGTCTCCCATAACAATCACTATGTCCTGCTTCTTGATACTGCTTAGCACAGCTTGAAAGGCAGTATAGAAGGTTTTCTTCTCGCTTTCAAGAGCGTCATTTATGGGAGCATAGCACTGCACAACACTGATTATATATACGGACTTTGGAGCGGAAGCGCGCTGTGATGATGCGGTCCGAAATTTGTTTCCAATCCGAAAGGCTCTTCTTTGCTACATTAGATAGAAATCCTCCTTTCTTCAAAGTGTTCGTGCCAGCGACTTAGCCGCCCTTCAGTCATTGCAATGGGAAATCCAGAGTTGGTTTCCACCAACACCATACTCATGTACGTCGTTTACATTCTCCTTTGCAGAGTATAAGAAAGTCAGGCCCAGGTTTTATTTTCGCACTCCTATCCCCTCCAAAACCTTAATCCCGACCCATCCTATCCAGTAAACCTACTGTATCCAGTTTCCCAGGTTGACAACGTACTCGCAACTCTCCGGATATGAACGGGATCACTTATCATCAGGTCGGTTCATCTGTTCGTTTGTCTTTCTTTCCATAAAAAGCAACTTAATTGGCCCTTGTGTTTGGTATTTGTCGATGACGAAAAGAAAAAGAAACTGGGCTGTATTTCAGACTTAATATTATGGCGGAATCGACACCATTTATTTTTATTTTTCCACAAAAGCTACACAGACCAGCTACGATACAAGTCTGTTTTCAAACACATTCGCAGACTTTATAGATGTAAAAGAGAAGTCAGTGAGGTATTCTACCAATTCACCTTAACTTGTTGCTAATATATTCGAGAGTGTTATAAAGACATTTCACTGGAATGGAATAGGTGCCGTAATTGATGGCATACATTTAATACACCTACGTTTTGCTGTTATATTGTAGCAGAAGACTCGTTTACCCTCTGAAAGATGGTCAAATGCTTATAGTTTGCTTTTTTGATAATCATTATTAAAATAAACACACCTAAAACTTATATCATGGCAAACTATCCAATTCGCACAACCCTTTTAACCGCAGGAAATTGTAAAGTTGAATACTTATAATTATTTTGGTATTATGTTATCCTTTAGATTTGAATGCCAATGCTTAGAAATTACCCGAAGCAGACGATTTGGCTTGCATTAAAAAATGTTAATATCACGCATAATACCACAAAACTGTGTATTCATTCAACCGATGTATCTTGACAACCTTGACTTATGGAACCGAAACTTAGGCACTCTTCCTGGAAAGTTTGCATAAACATAGGATTGGAGTCGAAAAAAGAGTCATGTAGCCAATTGTTGTACATACGTTATGCATATATTAACGCTTATTGCCCTCAACACTAGCCTACTAGGCATTTTTTATATTACTCACGGCCTTTTTTGCATTTGTAAAAGTCAGTTCGAGTCCATTATATACAGAATCAAAAATGTTTTCGCGGTCTTCCAGGGAGAATGCTATTTCCTGTACTTAGACGGCATAGTAATATATTCCCATGATCTTACCACGTATATTTGAAATTTCAATACAGGTTTTAAACGACTCGGTCTTATATCCTATTGTCGACTTTTAATTCCTGAACTCTCAATATTGTTTAAGCCACTTGCGTTACTTCTCAAAAAATGTACTTTGTAATTGGCTAAAGACCAACAATTAGCATTTGAACAGTTAAAGATAAAAATTTGTCACTGTCTCTTTACTCTAATATTCAGATTTCACAAAATGCCTTAATCTCACCTAAGATGCATCCAATTCAAGGCCCCATTGTAATAGCCTATCCTATAGTATATTCCTTAAGAACATTCAATAAATGCGAATCCAACTATAGCATAACTGAAAAAGAACTGCTGGCTGCTGGATATATTGGTTAAAAAATATCACGCAATTCTACACTAAAAAACATTTGTTAAAATTCAATCTCTGTCGACGGCGTTTTATCTTCTAAATACTTATCCCTCCTCCCAAAGTATTTCTTAAATTTAATTTATTTTAAACAAAAAAATACCTTTACGTCTACGTATGATAAATAAAAACATTGCATATTTACAACATAATATGCGACGAGAAGACAATACAACCGTTACAGACTGTTTATTATTTTTAAATTTAAGAATATAACCTTTTTAACTCACTTATTATTAAAGTTTGCTAGAAAAAATGAAGCTGCTCTCAGAGATTCATAAATACTTAATTAATTTTCTGAGATGTTGTGAAAACAAAATAATTACACTGTCCGCTGAAAATGTATAACTCGATTTATTTTACATGAATCTACGTTTATATCATAGCAAGTTTTTTAGAAAAATAGTAAAACGTTAACATTTTAAAACTCCAAATTAAAAATGAGTATATAACATTAATGATGTTTATTTATACGAAAGTAACGGTGGCAAAGATTTCTTAACAATTAAAATGAAAATCTTTTGTATAGTGTAATGAGGTAATGATAGACAATCAGTTTATATTTTGTGAATAGTTTACTTGAAATTAAAAAAATTACAGTGAATTCTGAAACAAAAAAAAAAACTATGGGCAACAAATAGAACTAAAACAAACACATTATACTCTTGTGGGCTTACTGGTGGAGGCCCAACCTGGCCGAGCTGCGTACGGCTTACATGATGGCTCGCTGAAGGTACACTCGCCGTCGAAGAAGAAGCGGGAGTGACCTCGACCAGGAGGAAGCGGTGCTCGTCGCATACCAGACCGCTCGTGCAGCCTTCTCCTTGGTCATAAAAGCC
>JAOCPS010034617.1:0-17098 GCA_025505425.1 Graphium colonna | reverse complement strand
TTCAATGGAACCCCCATATTTCATCTCTTGCCAGCAGACTAAGCTCCGCTGTCTTCGCAATTCGAAAAGTAAGGCAAATAACAGACGTCGATACTGCTAGATTTGTTTATTTTAGTTATTTCAACTTATCTTATGGTATTTTGTTGTGGGGTAGCGCAGCTGAGATAAACACGGTATTTCTTATTCAAAAAAGAGCTGGTAGGGCGATATACAATATTGGAACCCAAAATACCCTTCGAGATCTTTTTAAAGAAATAGGTATACTTAGAGGGGCTTCGCAATACTTCTTTTGTAATATCGTATTTATTCGTCAAAACATTAATTTATATTAAAAAAATAATGATAGACATAAATTTAATACTAGAAATAAGGACAATTGTTCTATCCCTAGTTTTCGTTCACAAAAGACGAATAAATAATTTATGGGTCACGGTATATGCATGTATAAAAAATCCCGCCATCTGTACTAAACCTACGATTAGACCAATTTAAGTGCAAAATTAAAAATTACACTTCTGCGTAAAGCCTATTATATTGTCGCAGAATACTTTGCCGACTTAAACGCGAGGGATTAATGCTGTTGATGTTTCCGTAGGTCAGATAATTGTTACCCTACGTTATTTTAAAAAAGCAACTGCTGAGTTTCTCGCCCGCTCTTCTCAGCAGAATCTGACTTCCGAGCTGGCGGTAGCTTCTTCATGAACATTGATATCTGTAAAATTTTGACGTTTCATAAGATCGCGTAAGCTTCTATGTGAATAAACATATTTTGAATTTAAATTTGAATAAGTCACTAATTACTTTTGCATAACATTTTCCTTCTAGTCCTTTATTAAATTTTACTGTGATATGTTTACATAACTCTGAACTCCAAACGTATCTACGCGGTTGTCACCGCGAATAACAACCTGTATGTATTCTGCAATTTCAAATCCAGATTTACCGGTGAAAAAATTTGGATAGGAAACCTGTATATTTACGAAACGATTAAGTTTGGTCTTATGTTTATGCTTATCAATGGTTCATATTTAAAAAATGGAGGAAAACTCTTCCATAACGCACTAAACTCGTATTCCATATTTTATTGCGTATATCCGACACTATTTTTCATTATTAAAGAGTACTGTCATGTTAATTCAGATACTTGTAAACAATAAACTAAAACGTTGAACAGTCCATCTCAATTAAAGACAGATGAAAAAATAAATATAGTACAAATACATACATATTATTTTTTGAAGCACACATGTAACGAGAGCAAGGAAAATAATAAAAAAACTATAATCGCTTTTATAGATGCTTAGTGATAAATTTTACTTTTTATTTTGTCTCCTGAATAAAAAACACACCCCAAAGGAAACCAATATATTCAACAAAAAATATTATTATTCATATAAGCGTACAAAAACATTTATTGTAACTACACTAGGGCGACGCCAGAATATCAGCATTTACGCTGGAAGGCGCTCAACCCTGGCGACCGCAAGCTTCAACACGCTGACAAAAATAACAAAATCATGTCCTAGTGCAAACAATATGCCACCGAAACATCATCTTCACAAACGTATGGGATCTTATTAAGCTTGCGCAGTATCTAGAACAAGGCAATCTTGTCCATAGTATTATGGACATGTAAGTCACTGTTTGCCAAATAACGACATTAACACTAAAACACACGTCGAGTTGAATACGCTTACAATAGCAACGTGACAGAAAAAAGGGGCATTGTAAAAGCTTGTAACAATATTTGAATCTATGCTTTATTCTTTCATTTTTTTTTGTTTTTTTCATACAGCAACCTGTATTGAATTACTAGTGACATGTTAGCGCTGTTTTTAAATTTTACCAAGACTCATAAACATCTATTATAACATAGCAAATTCGTCACACTTATTGTTACTTTATTTTTCATTACAAAAATGAAACAAAATATTTAAAGAAAATAAGAAATATGTCACGCGTCATAAAAGCTCTAACAGATTCGTGCTTGACAAGGTTATTGCCTCCGTTGTAACAGAGAAAAAAATTAAATATGACATAAAAACAATTTCTAGCTACAAAATGTAATATTTGTTTGTGGCATATCTTTATACGTATTATTTTATATTATTTAGTAACTTATATGTAGTTATTTGAATATTTATTGTATTTTATTGTGTGTATTGTGCAAAAAGTATTAATCAATAAATACAAATTTATAGATTTTTGTAAAATTAACAATATATCCAAAGTCTGGTCAAAATGACAGGATGCTTAATCTTAACCATAAAGAGGTGGAGTTACGTTAAATTTGTGCCCGGGTTGGTGCACTGGAAGCCATTCCTATGGATAATTTTATTTTGTTGACATTTTATGGATGGTAGCTTATATTCTATATATTCTTGTAATGTCAAACTATATTTGTTAAGCCGCCAAATATAGCGCAATATTTGAACATTTATCTTGATTATTATATTATTTTTTCAAATTGATTAATACTATATTCCGCACATTTCTTGTGAATGTTGCTGGAAGTTATACTTATAAAATATGCGCAATAACTAATAGCATACAGTCGTAAGAACAATTACATAGTGATTTCTATGGAATACCACTACAACTTTTGGATAAACTGTAAAATGCCATGTTATAATAATCATTAAAAATTATATTAAATTTCTTATACACATTTAGCTATTGATTTTCTTAATCTTCACCTTAATAATACTAACTTTGCACCCCACATTTTCAAGAAAAATGTTAAGGTTTACAATACGTGATAATTTATTTAATTTAAAAAATGATGCAGAAAGTACGGCTACTAACAATATCGCGAAACAGTTGCAAAGAATAATATTAATCTTTATATTAATATTCAAGACCCGTAAAAGAAATGGGGGTAAAATAATTTATGGCCAAGGATTATTCGCGTGACTTGCTTCGCTTGAAATGATCCTCAATTTATATCTTCACGTCAAGTAAAATTCTTAAAAATCTGAATCTAAAAAATAATATTTCAGATTAACTCATGCAATTTGACCGTTTTTTTTATTTTAAAAACGAGCTTCTAATCCGACGTTCATAAAAAAATTGTGGGGCTATTGTGAGAGTATACTATATCAGATGAAAAAAATACTTTTCAGTTCATACTGAAAAATTAAATAATGAGAATTGCGGAGATAGCGGTGATATTGCGGTGCAATTATTCCTAAATATAGTTATTTTTATTTAAAAAGCAAACTAGAGAACCGATGTTTTTTTTATTTTATGGGACTATTTACAAAAAATGTTTTATCATATAAAAAATAATTTTTGAAATTGGGTTATCAATGGCGGAGATATGCACATAATGCATAAAATCAGATTTGTATTTGGATGTGAAATAAAAACTACTAAACCGATTTTCTTGAAAATTTTATGACACTATTCCGAATGATGGAAAAAGAATTTTCATAATCGGTTTATACATGGCAGAGATATGCACGAACGTACATAAAAACATATAAACATTCGAACTTAGAAATTTTCTCCTTTTTGAAGTCAGTTTAACCATCTTTAGATTTCTTAAACTACACGTCTAATTTACTTGAATTCGTTTGGTTTATCCTTTTTCAATGCAAACGCTGACTAACGAATGATTGTGAGCAAAAAAAAGTCAGGTAGGTATCGCTGCAAAAACTAAACTAAGATATTTCTTGTTTATATCTCGAATATCTGAATAAATACTGGTGTACTTAATTTAGGCTTGCTTTCGGTAATTATATTTTATGGTACATATTATCTATTTCCCATAAACAATTTATACCATTATAGGCAGAGGGTATTTTTGTTTTAATTGCATAAATTGTTTGTTCTATAGTATATAGTACTATTAATATAATTTTACAAATTACTGTTAAGTGAATCCATACATAAGTGGAAAATGGAAAATATTATTCAAAACCGGACCATTTTTATGATTTTCTGTGAAATTAATCTTGTGAAGAAACACACACATACTACTTTAAAAATAATCCTAAAATTTTGGGCAATTGCTTAAATGATTTAAGAGAAGTATTTGAAAAAGTGAATGAAAAACTTTTTATGCTGTCTTATGGAAGTTTTATTGTGATGCAGTTAAATTTGAGTTTTACTAAGGTAATATATGATAGAATCCTTCTTAAGTCTATACATGCAACTTTTATACATTTAAATACGGATTTTGACGCACATAATATAAAAAAGAAATTAATGAATCGTAAACAAGAAATATCCGAAAAAAATATCACGAAAGCAAAAAAATATTTTGAAGGTCATGTAAAATGATCAGTATTTATACATGTGGGTACCACATTTTCGTCAATTCATGACAAGTACAAAGCAACTATCAGATTAGCTACAGCTGTAGTGAGGTGGACATGTCTCTCTTATATCAGTTAATAGAGTGGAGAAGCGCATTATCTGTTCAGAACTGCAGGATAATAAGATAAATAAGGCGTGTAACCTATATTACTAAGTCCTAGTTAAAAGTCACTTGAATCATTGTTACCTGGATCTATCGCAATTAATAGGATAAAACCAAGATATCCAAGAAGAGGTGGAGAGTAGTATTCAATGCTAAGCAACAACAAGCTAAATGCCATCTAAGGCATGGTAGATGTACCTAAGCTACGTCGGTGGGATGCTGACTTGAAGTGAATGCGAACGGACTTGCGGAAAATAGCAAAATATGTCACCTGCTGGCACATCTTAAAATCTCTTAATAGCCTAAATATCTCTGTTGCCAAATACAGCCGGAATGTGTATACTTGGGCTATTACACATTCAAATATTTACTACAATATAAATTGCATTTTTCAATCTAAATAAAAATGTACATATATTCCTAAACTACTGTATTCCCGTGAATTTAGTATGCCCAGTATTGGAACCACACACACGTTGAAAATATATAGCCATTAACTATATTAATAAATTACTGGGCATTATGAAAATGCAAAGGCGCACAGGGGTATTTCTGAATTATCAACTAAAAGATATAGTATTTCTGTTTGATAATTTATTATTTTAAATTATTAGTATATTATGTTAAATTATATAACATTATAATTACTAACTATAATTTAAACATATTTTATTAAAATGAAAGTTAGTAATTCTTTCATCTTCAGCAAGGTCTTGCTGCTTGTTTTTAAACAGTTTATTTAACCGTTAGCTTTCACTTCTTTCACAATCGGACTCAAAATGAACATATCTAAAACAAAAATCATAACAAATCATCCTATCCATACAACCCATATCACAATGGAAATTTCTAAACTTAGTAAATCATTAAATTTACTTTGGTCATAGTCTATGCTTTCGTATTGGATCCCAACGCCTAAAAACCATACGACGCAAACATGTTCAATATCAGATGACGTATAACGGAGCCCAAGTGGAGGTAAACAAGAGGTAGCCAGATGGACTGATCACAGATGGACTAAGCCGATGACAAAACGATGGCCTCAGAAGAGTAAGAGATCAGTTAATAGACCACCAGCCAGACGGGTCGACGACATAGTGAGGATGCAGGTTCATGGAACAGATTGGCACAAGATCGAAAAACATGGTGTGAAAAAGAAAAGGCCTATGTCCAGCAGTGGATACATAAAGGCTGATGATAATGATGATTATTGTTGACCTAAAAACCATTGTATATCTTCTAAAACTTCTTTTGTTAAAAAGCTTTAAATGATAAAATATCATCTACTAAAATTGGCTATAGGAAAAAAAATACTAAATATGCAATTTATTATGTATACAACTGGTCCGTTAGGAAGACAAAATAGTTTTGAAAAAAAATTGCGAATAAAGTTCCAATTTGCGTTTAATTAAATGAATATTTAACTGACTATTTAACATAAAATTAACATAAACGGCCTGTTTACCTTAAACTTTTGTAAATATCCGTATCCAATTACGAAAGTTAAGCGAGATAATGGACAAATAAATCTTTACAAAAATAAGAAGCCGAATTCACCGGCCGTATCTTTATTGAAATGTGATATTAAAGCAAATATTGTTTGTTAAAAATGAATTTACAAATGTAAATGATAAACAAGTAAAAAGTCAAATTGTAGCTATTTTACCGCAGCAGCTTTATATATAAAGAATTTAAAAAATCTACTACGAGTTCATCAGATCGTTTAACCCACAGACCAACTCAAAAAAAAGGATATTTACGGGTGCGACCCCAACCAATTTGTTTAATTATTTTTTTTTTACTTGAAAGGTGTACAGATTTAGTTGCACGAACAGGTTGTTATCAACTATTATAAATCATTATTTTTCTTTTACTTCTGGATATCTGCAAAAGCGATTTCCCCATATGACATCTTAATGCTTTTATAGATTTTTTGATTTCTCCGGTTTTCATTGAGATACGCGATTTTAATCTCTTCTCAAACTCTTTCATTTGAATTTTTGTCAATTAAATTAGTTGAGTACAAGAAAACATAGGTGTTATTATCAATGTGCATAACAGCACATATATTTTCTTGTGCACAGGGAACACATCACAAGTCGCTTTATTAGTTAAGAACAAAATTGATCACTGATTACAATGAAAAGCCCTGAGCTTGGATATTGCATTAGAATGAGAGTTTTATGAGGATATTGAGAACGTGTAATATGTAACAATTTACTTTTATGTATGAATCGGTTACATTGCTAAGCCTTGGCTATAGCATCATTGACGAAGAAATTATTTTTTGTTAGGGGCTGCTTGTTTGCTTATTTTAAAAACACATATCTATATTGGTTAGTTGTATTTTTATTTAGATTTTATTAATTTACTAAGCTTTGCATAACGTAGTCTTGATCGTGTGAAATAAAAATAATACGTTGAGGAAAGCAATTTACATAATAGGTGTGTACTTACTGGAAACCCGACATACCAAGTATGCGTCGTGAACGTTATGCCATAAAACTTTCAGGCCGTTCGCAAATATTTTTTCACGAAAATTTTCTTCTTATAATATTTAGAGTATTTGTTATATAGAACTCTTAATGTCATTTTATAGTTATGCCAATTAAAATATATGCAAATTTTTGTTATATTTTCAGGTACTCCTATTTTGTTTACTGTTTATATAATTAGTAACAAAAATAGAAGCCAGAAATTGATAGTATGTCACGTAAAGTTTTTCAGGCAACTAGTAACTGTACTTTTCATCATCATAACACAATTATACAATTTCATAGTTAAATGTAGTAAATTAGGCCTATTAATAACCAACAGCAATATTCAGGCACATTTACCCTAAAATAGTTTAAATAAAGGCCATATAGGAGCAGAAAAACAAACCATGTATAAGACAGACAATTTCTTAGGCTAATTCATCGGGTAAAAACTAACTTGTGTAAGAAATGGACAATTTCTCGGTTATAAATTATACTGTTAATTGTAGAAACTGAATATCGACGATCTTGGATAATTTCTAAATGTGTATTCTGTGATTGGCATTAAAATTATTGATATAAAATCGTTTGAAATTTGATCATGTAACTTATTATATAAATTCCCGACACATAGAGAATCAATGTGTTAATAAAAGTTGCAAATTCATATATTTCTTAATATAAAAAAACAAAACTCACATTGTCAATAATACTCTCTTAAAAATGGCATATTGCGTTTATGTTAATAATTTGTTAAATAACTAAATAATAATTCAAAAAATATTTTATATAGCTTCTATCCCATCTCCACACACCTCAGATTTTTATTTTTCTCCTGTTGACGAGGATGAGCTACGGAAAGCTATTTTATCTAACAAATCTAAGGCCGTGGGTTGTGATGATATAATTAGAGCTATGATTGCTAATATGTCAGATCTCCTACTTCCTGTAATTACTCACGTTATCAACCCCCATCTCGACTCTGGTCACATGTTTTGGAAGAAAGCATTTGTACGACTTCTTTGTAAAGTTCCAAGTCCAACATTTCCAGCAGATCATTGTCCTATTTTCATTTTATTTTTCCTTTCTTGAGTGTTAGAAGCCTGTGTTCATTAGCAAATATATATGTTCATTTATAAAAATAGCCTACTGAGTGATTTTCAGTCTGGGTTTCGTTCGGCACCATAACCTCTTTACTCAAAATCACTGATGACAGATTAGGGATGGATAGTAGGAAAGTGACAGTTATGGTGCTTGTCGACTTCTCTAACGCTTTTAACATAGTTGATCATGATGTCCCTCTTAATGTCCTGGATTTGCACCCGCAGCCCTTAACTGGTTCACGTCTTATCTTCGAGGGCATCAGCAGTCGGTCTATGTTGGGCTTAAATCCTCGTTAAGCCGACTCTTATACGAAATGCAACGAACTAAAAGTCCATCTTCCTGTTGCCATTAATATATTTATCACAACGGCGTCCTCACGTGTCCTTATTATGCGCGTGCATTCGTTGCGAAAATAGGCTTCATTAGCCATCTCCGGCCGCATGAGCGCCGAAATATCTAGGAGTCGAAGTGGTCACCATGGCTGAATTCGGTCGGAAAGATCATCATTAGTGATTTTTCGAAATTTAATAATATATGTGATACAAATGATTGGAATAAACACATATTCATTCTTCCTGTAACAAGACGGAAGAGCTTAACTAAATCTTTTATGGGACAATGTAACATTTTAATATCAAAAATCCAGAAAAAATATAAGTAAATTCAGATTTTAAATTTAAAAAAAAGTTAAGTACGTATTAAAGATTATTACTTCTACACTAACATTTATTACAATATATTCCTGAATATTTTAATAAATTCAACAATTAATTTCTAGATAAAGACATTCCAGTAAGGAAAAACAGCGGAACAAATAATTGGACCGTAGAGTTCGTATTACATTACAAATATTATGAGCAATAAAAGATATACGATACCCTAGGCAGAGTAATAGATATTAATAGTCTCATCTTCTTAAGTTTTACAGGCATCCCATTTAAGTTTTAGGAAAACCACGTGTAAAAGTCGTCAAAGAAAGAGCTAATAAAAGTTAGCATATTACAAGTCAGTTAGTAAATTGCTTTCCTACACGCCAAGGTTTAATCTCACGCGATCGAGACTACGAGTTATAAGAGGTGTAACTTCCATGAAAGTATAAATCATTGGTATATTCAGCGCGTAAAATACTGTCTGTTTAATATAAATAGGACTAAGAGATTAATGAAAATCGCTCCAACAATGTTTGCTACGTATGTATATATCAAACTTAAACTTATACAGTTTAAAACATACACAAACCAACATAATATCCTTCAAAAGAGTTCTTGCAGCAGCTAAGTCGAAGCACATTGGCAGAATTGGGAAGAAATTGATTCGCCTACCTTCAGGTTTTGGTCTCGTGCCAAATCTGTTCTAGGGAATTTCTGTACGCCATCGTTACCATCTTTGCACTGCGGGAATGACACCACAAAAAAGAAAGCCGATCTTCTGTGCACTCTTTTTGCGTCAAACTCATCTTTGGATGATGGTGGGAATACGTCGCCGACCATCCAGCGGCGTCAGCATTCAATGCGGAAGGTCCGCTTCCACTTGAGTGCAATGCGGAAAGCACTCTTATCCCTAGACATCCATAAGTCGAGTGGGCCCGATAGAACTCCCGCGATTGTACTGAGGACGTGTGCTCCACAGTTGGCACCGGTTTTAATGCGTCTTTTTCGGCTCTATTACTCTTCAGGCGTGGTGCCATTATCTTGGAAAACTGCTTTAGTACATCCGATCCCTAAAAAAGGCGATCGCTCAGATCCATCCAAATATAGGCCGATCGCCATTGCCTCCTTGTTCTTCAAAACTATGGAGTCAATTATAAACACCCAACTCCTCAAACACCTTAAAATTCACCAGCTGATCAGTGATCGACAACACGGCATTCGCAAAAGTAGGTCAGCTGGTTATTTACTTGTTTACTTGACTGGGTGAAAGCCATTGAGAGCAAAGGGGAGGCTCTGGCAGTTAGTTTGGACGTAGCGAAAGCTTTCCATCAAGTATAGCACAGTACGCTTCTTTCCAAAATATCATCCTACTGCTTTCTTGAGAAATAATGTGAATGGATATCCAGCATCCTCACAAATCAGAGCATTAAGGTCGTTGTCGATGGAGCATGCTTTGATACTAAGCTAATGAATGCTGGTGTCCCACAAAGCTACGTGCTATCTCCCACAAAATCTCGGATTGAGGTCGACTAAATTTAGACCAATTTAACCCACAAAAGACACAAGTGTGCGCATTCACCGCTAAAAATGGTTTCATGGACGTTTCCCTGGTAGCCACAGCATCGATCGGAATTCTTGGTTTTGACATATCGAGCGACGTCCAATTCCGCGGCCATGTGGAAGGGAGAGCCAAGCTAGCTTCAAAAAAGCTGGGATTCCTCACCAGAGCGAGGCAGTATTTCTAGCCGTTCTACCTTATGCAATTGTATAAGACGCAAGTTTGCCCGCAAATGGAATACTGCTCTCATCTCTGAGCTGGGCCACCTCAATACCAGCTCCTTCCATTTGACAGCCTTCTACGTCGAGCTTCTCGAATTATTGACGACCAAGCTATTTCCGGTCGGCTCGATACTTTGGCTCTGCAAAGGGATATCGCGTCTCTTGGCATCCTATACCGTATATACTAAGGGGAATGTTCCGAGGAATTGTTCGGATTAATATCTGCTGCTACTTTTGCTTAACGTACTACGCGACAAACCAATAAGCGCCATCCACACCACCTTGATGGTTGGCAGTCCCCAATTCTTCAAAAAAGATTTCGCCGACATTTCCCGCCAGGCACGACTTCCTTGTGGAAATAATTATCGCCAGCGGTATTTCCGGACCAATACGAGTAGGGACCTTCAAGAAACGAGCGTACTCTTATCTTAATGGCCGGCAACGCTCTTGTAACTCCTCTGGTGTAGTGGGAGTCCATGAGCGGCAGTAATGACTTAACATCAGTTGAGCTGTCTGCTCCTTTGCCTCCTTCTCCATAAAATAAATAACATTTTAGCGTTTATTCGTAATTCGACATATTCCCGTTAGGAAAGAGAGTGGTGAATATTTGCTATAAATTTTAACCCCACATGCATTATGCAAAAGTAAGCCATTTATATTTAAAAAAGATTCACAACAAGTGATATTTGTTACTTTTGTTAGAGAAATCACGGATTAACAGAATTGAATGCAAAAAACTGTCAAAAGTTTAATCTAAATCTGGGGATTTCTTTAAATACAGGTGTACTACCTGTAATCAAAGAACACACATTTATGCTTCATCTTTTTATTGTTTAGTTTTAGTACACTTTCTGAATCAATGTTGTACGTTTTTGGTTCTTGTCGAAAGTATTATACAAGGATATCGAAAATATCCTTGGAAGGTGGTAAAAACTGACTAATCTTCTTTAATCACTTATATTTTAATAACATATTTAATTCAAATTTGCTTTGAAATGAAGTAAATTTTGTCTATAAGAACACCGCTAATAAGTAAACAGTAGAGATTGTAATGCAAGCGCGATATTTAGAAATTGTTGTCATGCCACTCCTTATAATTGACAGCTCAGCAGCCAGATGTTTTTTATACTCGTAATTGCCTGGTGTTCTCTGAAAAAAGAAAATAATCACTTTATTTAACTGTGAAGGACAGTAATATAAATTAATATATATATATTTATCTAAATTGGCCTTCGCACTCTCGTTTCTCTTTTTAAATTCCAAAATTTTATATACTGCGGAATTATAGTCACATATTTCCCTTAATTTTCTTGACAATTTACTTAATTAAAAATAAGAAGAACACTTCTAGCCACAGATTATATGACGAACAGTGCATAATACACGAAATATTCGAAATATAAATAGAAATAGGGACATCGACACAATAATATTACTTCAGATGATAAAAAAAAATAATTTATTATATTTTTAAAAAAATTGCTATAAACCAGTCAAAAGTAACATATTTTCTATTTTTCTATTGTAATATTTTATTTGCTATACCTGGCACATATATTATGTTAATAAACTTTAAGTTTCAAATAGTGATTATTATATTTTTTATTTCATTTTAGTATGTTTTTCTGGCATCCGACACTTTTCTCTGGGTATAGAGATTGACACCTGACAAGCGGTATAAGATAATATGATTTGACTCCAGCAGTAAAACCTAGGGGATATTGTATATTTGCATTATGTATAATTTTGCTTCAACGAAAAGAAATTCATGCATTTTTTGTTTTCAGCTTCCCGATGTCTCTAGCTTCGATTATCGATGAGATTGCGTGGTTTTCCGGACTCTATTAGAGATTGAATTTCAATCTTTACGAATAACGGTGCATATTTTATCGGTTTTCCTAGTATATCTCAATTTCAGTGACGGTAGGTTTTTAAAGGTATTAAAGATTTAAATGTTCTTATTAAAGTATTTTTATGAACGTAAGAACGAATTTATTACATTATTTTAGCTAGCTATCTAAAATAATGTAATAAATTCGTTCTTTGACATCGGCATCGACAAGTTATTTATTACAAAAGATTTTAGTGGTAGAGTGAGGAGATAGGGGCCTGTATAGGTGAGCATTTCATACGATAAAGAGGCCCTTAAATTTACTACTGAGTTGCAAGTCCCCAAGCATAGTGCCCTATCTCCTCCCTCAGCTACGCGATGGTACTACGTATTCTTTAATTTAACAGTAAAGTCAATATATGTAGCTTAAGAAGTAGCGTACACGCAATAAGAACCTAAATAATTTCTTAAAATAATGGGTCTGAATGGAATAAGTAAGATTTAAGTGGATCCATGTTTAAAACAACATAATTTCAGAAAACGTTCGAAATAAATCTGTTAATAAAATTGAAAGACTTTTACGTACGTGTATATCAAACTAATTTATTATTTTAATGATAATATATTCTGATAAGCAGTTGATCATTTGAGGCTTTTCAATTATCCTTCAAATGTCGGTGCTTATTTAATGTCGTTCCATAGGCGGCAACAAAACACTTTTTTTTCATTGACTTCAAAAAATATAAGTCAACCTCGAAACTCCGTTATTTATTAAATGTTATATATTTTGGAAACTCTGCTCTTTGTGAAAGGAAATACTAATAAATTAGTTGATATTATACCAAACTCATTAAAAAATTCTATAGAAATTTACAAAATAAAGTAGTTTTGATTAGTTTTTTAACTTTGTTTAAAAATAATATTTAAATTTGCGAGTGCATCAATTTCAATATTACAAACAGTTATGATGTTCAAAATGGTGTAAGAGCTACTCCGCATACAAAGGATATGACGATTTTCAATTTCCTTTAAGGGCTTCTTCAAAGCTCGCTTGAATCAGGAATTTTGCTTTTCTCTGTGTTTCATCTGAAATAAAAAGAAAAAACTAATTACGTTTTAGTGTGTTTGTACTCCGTTTGTTTAGTATGTACTCCGTAAGTATACATTTTCAAATAGGGCAATAGTATAGAAATTTTATTAAGAGTAAAATAAATGCAATTGGTAACTCATAAGCATTACGTTTTTCTGAAAACTTTTATTAATTAATAATTTTTAAAGCATTTTTTTTATAAAAAAGTAAGATTTGGTACTTTTTGTAAGCCTCTTCTGTAAACCAAGCCATTATTATTTAGGCTAGGCTAGGTAAATTAGTAAACGAATCATCTTATCAAGTTTAAATGTAAAATTCAACGCTGGCATAAAGAAACCGACACAAGATCTTAGCCGTTTCTGAGATAGCCACAGACATATCATTCTTATGTATAGGAGACTTGATGGAGGTAAGCAAGTTAAATACGATAGGTATTTACAATTTATATCAGCTCCATTACTTCAATCTGTACGGCAATAAAGATATCTTTCTATTCATTATTTTGTGTTTCAAGAAAGATAATAGTATTGTTAAATATTAAGTTAGTTTTAGTATAACTAATAAAAGCTTTGGTTATTAATTGCTGCGAGTAGTTTTCACTATACAAAAAGTTCACAGAAATTTTTAAAATGAATAAAAATGTTGAATTTTCTAGTCGTACAAATTTGATGATTTATTGGGAAATGTTTATTGTACACATGCTTATCAGCTTATCTCTGTTATCTTCTTTTTACCTTAGTTAACGTAATTAAAAAGGAAATTGTCATGGAAGATGAAAAAATATTTATCAATGTCTTAAACAAACTATTACATTAATTTAAATTACATAACGATAGTTAACATTCGTTCTGGAATCATCTATGATAATAAAGATAGTGTTCTGAAGATCCTAACCGTGGTACTTGTTTCTTTTTGTTTATATCTTCTTCTTCTAATTGTTCGCTTAATTGCTAATCAGTTGAGGTAAAATGAAAAAGTGTTTCATAGACTTAAAAATATGGTTACCTTTTAATAAAAAATTGTCGAAAAAACATATTTTCGTTATTGGACTATTTTATTTTCACACAGGAGTAAAAAGAAAACAATCTGGCATCCACACATTCGAATAAATTATCAACTTAATAGTTTAAAATGAAAATCCCACGCGTTTTCTCATTAAATAAGTTTACGTTTGCGACTTGCGTCTAGTCATTAAATATATTCGTAGAGATTTTTATTGAAAAAAAAATTAAATTCAATTAAAAGATTTCGATTAAAACTTAAAAAAATATCATGTATTTATAAATGTCAGAGACCTTTATTTTACAAGAAAATTAACACATTAATCATAATTTTACACATGTTTATTTACAAAAAAAAATACAAAAACCGACATTAAATACCTTGAAAGTGTGCTTTCGTAACACTCTACGTTATTGATATTAACATTAACTATTGAACCAATTTGTATAAAAATATTGTGGAACCATTTAAGAAATATACCCTATTATACGAAAAAAATAGAATACGAAAGAATTTTTTTTAAATCATCATTTTTCTTTCAAATCATCAAACTTAAGGCTGCACGTGTAAAAAGAATGACAAAAAGCTTTAAATAGCACTATTATAACAGAGTTACGCCTTTACGGGTTCACAATAAATATTCTGTAATTCGTATATGTGACGCCATTGGTTAAATGCTTAAATGCTTTTTTCATGCTTCGGTTAAAAAGATGAAACCGTCAAAACTCAATAAATGATAACGGGACAAAGAGATTGGTGTGTGAAAGTGTAAAGTAGAAAAGTAATGGGTATTACTCGAATATTTGGGTATTATATTCAAGTAATGTGTATAATCTGAAACAAAATATTTAACCTTTGTATAGAACTTTAATGTTTGAAGTATAATATTGTCTTTTTCTTTATTTCTTGTTGAACTTTACTTGTAGTTTCTTATTGTGGTGTACGAATAAATTCGGTCATTAAACACCAACATGAGATACATGAGATTGAGACTATTATTAAACCGATAATATTATAATAATTCTTAGGATATCACAACCATACCGCTGATTTCAAACCGGTGGTGTTAAAGAACCAATGCCTCTATTATCTTCTCAAATTTTCTGTTAAGGCTTCACTAAATCATGTTTATTTCTCCAGTGAGTTCTTAAGTGGAATGCACTTCCTATCTAATATATTTCATAATGTGCTCATTTTATGTTGAAATTATACAAAATTCGTCATCCTTCATTCTCATTTTTACGTGTCACTTTTTCTTAATAGCCTTATACAATTTCCACGTTTTCTTATTGTCACACTTTAAAAACGTGAATTAGTTATAATTTAAGTATGACATTAATCAAGTTTTGTTTTATTTTAAATTGCATTGCGCGAATTTCATTCGTAGAAAACCGCAGCATCCGATGCATTCGTGTCAGGAAATCTGGGAGAGCCTTTAAGTCTACAGTAACCACTTGGTCATATGCCTATCATTTTTAATATGTCACTATCGTCGGAGAAGGAATACTTATTTTACTTAAATGTTGTATTTAACTCAATATATGCATCGTGTGCTAATAAATAGATTGGTTCATTTTTGTACATGAAACAGTCTATGTGTATATTAAAAATATCTAGGTTTAGATTTTTTATTATTTAAAAATGTTACGACATGAAAAACATCGAACAGAGCCGTTCTAGCATGCATTGCTTGCTTTACAATTGTTAGATACATGGTTATCTCCATGGTATGGACTTCTAATCCAATTTACAGTTGTTCATCCATAACCGTGTTCGTTATGTCGAATGGTTACTCACGTGGAAATTATCAGTAATTTCTGAACCATTGCGATTGACGTCAAAAGTGTAATGTATGTAAGATATGATTTATTTTTTTTATTTTATATACGATAAATATAATTTATTGTTTTAGAAGCCAACCACTTCATATTATTAATATTGTGCAACAGTAATAATAGGAATAAATAAATATGATTAAGTTTTATTCGACAAAAAAATTATGAGTCCGAATAATTTTTTGAAGCTCGAATGCGCGGACACTTACATTTATCATGCTGAATCTGGTACTTTGAATGTGGCTTTCCAGTGTTCTACTCAGATAAAAATAAGAATAAAATTGCACAGGACCATCACGTGGCATTGTGTGCACAGCTTAAACTTTTGTTATTTAATTTATGACGAATAAAAAACAAAGCATTCTATAATATTACATTATATTTTAACTGTTATTGTCTTAATAAATCCATCAACTCGGAAGAAAATAAATCTAAATTCAAGGCAAAAAATTTAGTCATGTTAAGAAACACAGGAAAACTAGAGCATAACATATTTTCACAGCTTTTGCTGCGCTACAATAGCCATGCTCGCCCGGGGAAATACCACCACACCTCCTAACAAAGTCGGGATAAAATAAAGTATACATGACTTTTGTGGCGATAAAATAAAAGCCAGTTTGCCATTCCTACCCATTTTTTCAAACTCCTATCTCCTTGTAATCCTTAATCTTGACCTCTCCAATAAACCCATTCTATACAATTTCCTAAGCTGACAACGCACTCGCGACTCTTCGGATTTCGTGTGAGTCTATGGTGACTGGATCACTTAAAATCAGGTTATACCAAATACCCACAATTTATTGCGGTCGCCTTTTATGGTAAGCATGATGTGCTTCCGATTAATTTTGGCCATGGCAACCACTTCTACACGGTTCGGCGCTCATGCGCCCGGACATAGCTAATATAG
>JAOCPS010034511.1:0-17100 GCA_025505425.1 Graphium colonna | reverse complement strand
CCGTTACACAATTGGATAAACTTTATCCGATAGAAAAAAATGCCAAACATACCTACAAATAACATACCTTAAAATCAATATTATTTAAATTGTACGAAATTTAACCAATAGAAAATCAAACTAAAATAAGCGTCTGTGATGGTGAGAGCGATGTCGGTCATAATATTGTCAATATTATACAACACAATTGTTTGTTTCTCAAAATTAACGATTTTACGGCACCATTCGCTTTCTCGCTCCGTTCCGACCGTACCGCGGAGTCGTGATCGCTGTCCTTGTCATTTCGGTGCGTTTGAGGACGGTTCTTTCTTTCGCACACGGATCGGCAGCATTAACATTTTGCGCTTGGAGAACCTCACCTTAAATTATTTCTCATGTTGTTATTCAGGACGAAATAGCAAACATGGCGGATGGTTCCCGCAAAACGCACCCGGTTTGGCGGGAAGTCTTCTCGCGACTACTACTGGCGCTAGTTACGAAGTCAGAGGCTCCAGCCGACTCAACGTTGTCTCGGGATGACCTGGAACTGTTGCGGTGCTACAGACAAGACATATCGGATACGGTGGTATGACCTTTTTAACTATTTTTGCTCGCATTGCCGCAATTATTGAAGCGGTATTTCCGGACCGACACGACCTTCTTGACCTTCAAGTAAAGAGTCTATTCTCACCTTAAAGTCCGCCAACACTCTCGTCCTCTGGTGTTGCCGGAGTCCATGGGCGGCGGTGATCACTTACCATGTGCGACGTCTTACTGAGGTTTAGGGGGAGCGGGTTAAATTTTGCGTATTAGCCGCAGTTCTTCATACATTTAAGGTTACATTTTGAATGGCACATGCACGATTCCCCAATACTACGTCCATATCGTCTTGTCAAGTGACCACCATAAGGTTCGCTCGTTTTTAACACACTTCTACAAAGAAAGACGTTCCCAATTCGAATGTTTCTGCGTGTCTTTAGGTTTGTTTGTGTATCCGATTAGAGAACCTCCTTTTCTGAAGTCTCTTAAAAAGGTCGATCGTTGCGGGATAACTAGTATAACTCAAACAGATGTATTGCTACGGCGTGCTCGGCGACGCCTGCTGGTCCACCGTCTCCTCGGCCTGCGCCCCCTCCGCCTCGGAGGAGCGCCAAGAAGCGGCGCTGCACGTGTTCAGCGCGTTGGCGGACGCGGCGCCCGTGCAGCGCGTGCCGCCCGCGCTGGGCGCCTTGATGCGACACGCGGTGCGTGCGGCGCGCACGGCGGCCAGCAAGAGACTGGTTAATACGGCGTTGGAATGTCTCGGTGAGTTTTGTTTTTTTCTGTCTTTGACTGCCAAGTCATTATGCCAACATATATGCACATAATATATCTATCTATACAGGGTATATTAAGAATAGCACTCGGTACTCTATTGACAACATATTTATGTAATAAAAATTAAGAGCATAGTTTTCGATCATACTTGCCAATAAATCAAAATGAATTGTAGGGAGAAGGCGCGGCACCTGGTCGGCAGTATGCTCGCCGACCGCCGAGCGCTACCTCATCTTTCGCCTCAATGCCAGCTGCGCCTTATCCGCTAGGATGATGATTACGATTATGTCTACGCAGTTGTAAATTAATATTTCCTTTAATTATATTTTAATTCTTCAAATATCATTCCCACATATAAAGTCCTCTCTTATTGAAAATGTTTTGTTGTTTTAATTTTCTGTGTTCATCATATATTTGAACAGATATTACGTACAAGTTAATTTTAAAAACCATTGGGCTTTCAGCTTTCTAATAATAAGGCTCAAATATATACCCCTAAATTGTTACACATGATCATAGCAAAAGTATGTCTACTATCTGCTTGAGTAAAAGGACTTTTTTTATAATTGAATGATTTATTACATTCAATATTAACACATCTAAATTTAAATTAAAAGCTTTTAACTACTGTACGCGCCAGCGTCGTATTATAAAGTGGCCAGGGTAGCTCAGACCGGGCGCTCGTCTTTAACTCTGTTTATTTGAGGCGAACCTTGGTTCAAACCCCCGCACTGCACTGATGCACAGCACTAATGAAATTTTTAATTTTCTAAGTGCTGATTTACTTCGTGCTAAAAAGAAAATTAATAGAACTTCGACTATAAATTAAAAGAACTTCGACTCTCGACCAAATTTTGAAATAAATAGATGAAGCTTGGATACAATGCCGGCAGTTAACAAATGGCCAACTGGCGCGGTTCATTGACCCGAAAATACGGCCGCACGCGCCGTATCTGCTTGGATGCCCTTGGCTTTCGGAAATAATTACTCAACTTTCGATTAAGTTTACTCAGTGGTCAATTAATATTTGCTATTAATATGACATTTATTCTTTATATATGATCCCTATATGTAACATCCTCGAATATTGAAGATAAGACCAGTCACCTGTATATGCTAAAATAAGAAATATTATCAACTCCTATATACTAAACACTTATTATAATTCGTTTCAGGAGGATATGCGTGCTGGTTAGGTTCAATAGAAACTGAAGAAGGAAATCAACTGGCATGGGAGAGTATCACCGCCGCGGGTGCAGCACTGCAGCGGTGTCCAGCTACCGCTGCGCTTGCTTTGCGGAAGTTGTGTACGGAATGCAGCGCTCAAGCTGCTGTTTTGGCCGCTGATATAGTCACAGCGGCACAGGTGAGATGTTTTCCATGAAGTAGGTGGGTTCTGAAATTAACTAAATAAAAGTTTTTGTCGTTTATGTGAATACTGGTAGATAAAATTGGTGAGCCATGGGTATTATTCAATATTTCATAAATTAAAACCGTAAAATTTTTAAATTTTAATATATAAAAATTGACTTGTCACGTTGGTTGTCTGTGATAAACTCCTAAAGTACTCCTGAACAGATTTTGCTCACTGTGTCTAGGTTGATCCAATTTGAGTGGTAGGATAGTTTTTCTTTTTTTTGTGGAAAGGATGACAAATGAACTGACGGTTCACCTGATGTTAAGTGATCTAGCCGCACACACAACATGAATCAGGAATAAATTAAGGATTAGGAGGGAAAAGGAGTGGGAAAAGAAGGAAGTAAGGAGAGAGAAGGAATGATCATTCAGCAGCCCACAAAATCATTTATTCTTTATTATATGCCGACTTTTTGTAGGGTGATAGTACTTCCCCGGGCAAGCACGACCGTATTAGTGGAGCAAAAGCTGTAAAAGATCGTTATGCTGTACCACCTAACAAAATATTTTAATATATATTTGAACTTATAATTGCAATATTTTAATTTCGAACTACTTCTTTATTAACGTCTTTAAATTTAACTGAATAAACCAAGGGGCTGTCCCTTGGTTTATTCAGTAACAAACAGACATTTTCCATGGTTAAAGATTAGCAGGCGGGCGGTCCTTGTGACGTTAGTGTTTACATTTCCACTAATCTACTTATTTACACATTCTACACTGCCATAACAGAACTTTAAACAATTCTATGGCATTTAGAGGGTAAGTTTCCTATGAAAGTTCAACTTCAAATTCCAAACATTCTTTTGGGTGTAGCTAGTGTGCATTTACTTACAAGTTTGTTTATTATCCGTTACATAACTTCTCCATCCCGTGCCACAGAGCTCCGAGAAGGGCGCGGAGCCGTTCGTGCGCCGGCAGCTGGCGGGCGCGGCGGGCGCTGCTCTGGCCGCGGCCCCACCCGCCGTGGCGGCGCCGCTGCTCAGGGGACTAGCGCAGTCGCTGCTACAGGATCTCAGGGCGCAGGTATTCTCTGTACGGGCTAATTGCTCGCCTTCGATATTAAAGGAGACCACTCGGTACTCGATTGTCATCATATTTATCTAATAAAATTACGGTCATATTTTTTGCACAAAGTTTCCAATCAAACAAGTTATAGCTACCACGGAACGGCACGAAACTGCAGAAAACAACTGTTTACATGTAGTGTTCATTGACCAAATAAGGCCGGCCACATACACACAGATCGAAATCAGTGTGCGTGCGGATACCATTTTAGACAAAACGTCGATTCCGGGAGACCGAACGATATTTTTGCATACAAAATGTACAACAAAGCGCACACGCACGAACAATACCCTGAACAAAAATACGCCTCGGAATTTGTTCCGTGCATTTGGGTCGTCCAGAAAATCTAATAACATCATTCCGAACGCAGGGCTCCCATACATTTGTGTTTGTCCACCGTACACGAAAAAGGCGGAATGGTCAATTTACGTTCAGAAACAAAACAAACAACGAACTAGTTGAGCCCTTTAGTTTTTACGGATTAAATAATAACTAGACCGCTAATCGAACTATAAACAAAAAGAAGATTATAAACTATATTTTATCTAACGCTGTAAAGGTTTCAACTTTAGCGGACTGCATATGGTCCAGCAAATAAAAATATTAATCCTTATTGTATTAATTTAAATTCAGAATTACTTTCTTACTGCCTTTACAATAGCATGGCAAACGTTCAAGTGAGTAGCGAACCAAATTGTAATTTCTTTGGTCTCCTTACTTTTGACGTATCTACTTAGCGCCCACAATCTCCGTTGGGGGCGGAACTTACCTCGCTTTTGCGATGGCGTGACATCTCCACAAGAATGTTCACACGTTTCGAAATTATTTATTCAACTTTCGATTAAGTTTACTCAAGAGCCTATTAATATTTACTTTTAATTATTTATCTATGATCCCCGCATATAAATATATGTCTTGGAGTATTGAAAATGACTTACCAGTCATCCTGCATATACTGAATGATGTTATGTTTGGGAATTAGATATAAAGAATAAATGTAATATTAAAATCAAATATTCATTTACCACTGAGTAAACTTAATCGAAAGTTGAGTAATTGTTTACGAAACCTATGGGCACCCTAATCGACACTCGAGCCTCATTTTTGGGTCAATGAACGGCACAAGCTGGTCATTTGTTCGCTGCCGGCATCGTATCCACTCTTCGTCTATTTATCTAAAGGAATGCCCCTAATTTTATTAAATAAATATGATGTCAATGCAGTACTGAGTGCTCGGCTTTAATATCAATGGAGGCTTACCAATCGCCCTGTGGAAAATAAAATGTGTGTACGTTCATTAAGAACATGCGTTATCGGCTTCAAAACAAAATTTTACAGGGTAACCCGCTAGGACAATGCTAAGATTGTCCTAACACGTTACCTAGTAAAGTTAGATAGCGAGGCGGAGCGATTGAGTTATTTTATATAAGCTATCATTTTATGCAATTAACATGGTCATGAAAGCGTCTGCTGGGTTCAGCTAGTTTACTTTATAAGTAAATGTATTTTTTTACTTTTGCTTGGGGGAAGCTCTAAAATCTTAAAAATTATAGACAAAGGGTCATAGACCCTTTAGAGATTAATAATAGTTTCATGCTAATAATTATAGTAGTTCTTATATGATTTCGCTTCTATGAAAAAGTATTTCATCTTAAATACTGAAGGATACTAGTTTAAAAAACGAGCGTTCTCTTATCTTAAAAGCCGGCTACGCTCTTGTAACTCCTCTGGTGTTGCGGGAGTCCATGGCTGGCGGTGATCACTTAACATTTGCCTCCTTTTTCATAAAAAAAGGAATAAATTTAGTATGATTAGGATTATTATCACATAGGGTTGGCTCAACAGTTTAAAATGTTTATATTTTATACTATGTTATCAACTAATATATGCTGTGAATTTTACCGGAAATGCTCAGGGGAATTTATACTTTATTACTGTGTTAGCAAAATGTAATGCATCCTGTGACTATTAATTCGAATGCTGAAGGGCATTTATACTTGTACCATGTTATAACGTTTTTTTGTAATTAAAACATATCGATACCTTAATTCGCAAACCATCTTACTCCATTTGAATAACTTTGTCAGTGGAGCCATAAAAAATTGTAAAATTTTTTCAAACTAAATATAAAAAAGAATCAAATTCATCGCGCTGAGAAACTAGACAGGTTTTCGAATAACTATTTATTCAAAGAATTGTGATAACATTATCGCTAATCCTGTCTTTGCGAACTTCCCATTTGTGACAAAAGTGGAGTTAGCTGGTTTGCGAATTAAGGTATCGGTATAACGTTTAACTAGGAGATACGAATATTAATCAATGAAATTTAAACCTTACATCTGCACAAATATAATTGAATTTAGGGTGCGGAACCCGCCTGCGTGTCCGGCGCCGCGGAGTGCAGCGGCGCGCTGATCGGGGCGTTGGCCGACGCGCCGCAGCTGGCCGCCGACTTGTTCCAGGCCCTCTTGCCCGCGCTGCACTTGTTTCCGCAACATACCTCCTTATTACAGGTGGGAAGTGCTTTTGGAAAAATAATTTTTATTAATTGGTCACATTTACACTGCCGGCCAAAAGTTTGAGACCACCTATATAAAAATTGGAAAGTGACAACTCGAAATTAAAAGCATAAGATATAATTATTCATTTATATATTTAATTAACGATGCATATACATTAATATAATGACCATAAACATATAAAAAGTCGGCAAAAGTCGGTTTTCATGCCATCTTACGCAAGAGACTATCTTCAACACTAACGAGAGTGAGGAATAGCACTAACAGCATCCTAAAAATCATAGCTGAAAAGCAAGACTCATGCATGCTAATAGCTTTTATTCGCACTCATGTACCGAATTAATATTTGTAAACGTGTTGTGACTGTATTCTATGCACTATTTGGTCTGATATAAATATAATAATAATTATTATTATTATATAAAATATTTACAATTTAACTTAAAAAATTCGTTTACACGTCAAAATGACTTTTCGTCAAAAAACCCCTCCCTTACAACGGATAACTTTTTTGACAAGTCTTTGTATGTGGCTATCAATTTGTCGATTGTTTCTTTTGAGATACTGTTCCAGCTTTCTTGCAATGCCCTCCACAGATCTTCTTGTGACGATGGACAACAACTGCACGCATTTCTATCCAGTTCTTCCCACCAAAGTTCTATGGAACTAAGGTCTGGGCTCTGAGGGGGCCAGATCATGATTTTAAACACCACTTCTACTTCTTTATTTTCTAAATAACCCCAGCATAATTTAGAACTGTGTTTATGATCGTTGTTTTATTGGAAATAAAAACCATTTCCAATTATTCTCAGTACAGCATTTCGCTGTAATATTTGTTTTCATGGTGCCGTGGACACGTATCAAAACTCTGGTTCCATGGCCCGAAAAACATCCCCACACCATAACGGAACCATCACCATGCTTCACTGTTGGCACCACACAATCTGGCATCCTCTTTTTCTTTGCATTCGGCTAAACAGAAACTCGCGTTTTACTTCCAAACACATTAAATTTGGATTCATCTGTCCAAAGAACTTTTTTTGAAATCTTTACTCCAGTCTCGATGGATAACCCCAGTGCATTCGTTTTATTTATGGTCTTAAAAGTGGGTTTCGGACAGCTACACGACCAAAGAAATTGGCGTCCCTCAGCCTTTTTTTGACTGTTGTCAATGACACAGGTGTGGACCGGAATTTATTCATTTCTGCGCGGATTTCAGGTGCTCTTAGACGTCTATTCCGCTTGCTGGTTACAACGATGAAGTTATCCTTGTCAGAAGTGGTAGCTCTAGGCCTTCCCGCCCGGGAAGATCTTGGTTACTACCGGTCTCCTTGTATAGGGTTATTGTGTTATGAACAGAGATCTTCGACAAATTGAGTCGGAAGGCAATCACACGTTCAGACTCGCCTTCGTTGTGTAAAACAACGATGACAGTACGTGTTTCACTGCTAGTTTGGCGTACTTTTCCCATTTTTAGATGTCTTCACTGTTACAACGATTACCTCAGTGTAACCAAGATAAATAAAGATGAATTTAATGAAAACTCAGGTATTCACACTGTTTAATGAGTAAAAATACCCTAAAATGCGGCGAAACAGAACCTAAATAATTTTTAATGGGCAGGTCATAAAAATATTACAGTGACTACCGCGCGGTCTATGCGCGGGGACAATTGATGTTTTCAAACGAAAGACGATAATTTAACGAAGACAACTTAAAAACGGAAAATAATGACGTCCAGAAAAACTAAAAGGTCCATAGTATACGCAGGTGTTGAAATTAACTGTTTATCATATGTATTCTTGACATACTTTGTTTATTTTAAAGATTTTTACAAGTGATCTCAAACTTTTGGCCGGCAGTGCATGTATAACCTGTAAATCTACATTAAATGAAATAGCATCGCAGAAAATTAATACTCAAGACAAATATAGTGTCAAATCATATCCTTCATACGGAATATTTACGTGAAATTTATTAAAGTGGTAGACGAGTGTACCACGAGTTTCAGCTGTGTTTTAGAAAACAACACTATTCCATATTTTTATGTTTTATTGGCGTTAGATTGCTGTAATTTCCAATTCAAGTCTACTACAATATGTTATTTCCTTTTTTTATGGATGGGAAGACAAACGAGCAGACGGTTCACCTGATGGTAATCGATCCCGTCGCTCATATACACACGTAACATCAGGAGAGTCGCGAGCGTGTTGTCAACGTGTGAAATTGGATAGAATAGGTTTATTGAACAAGACAGGATTAAGGATTTGGAGGAAAATGGAATGGAAAGAGAATAGGGTAGACATAGCCATATGGCAACCCCAAAAGTCATGCATACTTTATTTTATGCCGACTTTATACTTCCCCGGATTAGCGTGGCCGTAGAAGTGCACCAAAAGCTGCACAAAGATCGGGTGATCGGGCGGATCAGTGATCGGGTCTTGCTAGTAGCACAATACAAATACTTAACTTACAAATATTTACTTTCAGCCGCTATACCTCATATTAAAGCAAGCTCTGTCAACGTTGATGG
This sequence comes from Graphium colonna, assembly GCA_025505425.1. Classification (NCBI taxonomy): domain Eukaryota; kingdom Metazoa; phylum Arthropoda; class Insecta; order Lepidoptera; family Papilionidae; genus Graphium; species Graphium colonna. Next base: position 8,268 of record JAOCPS010034511.1, on the reverse strand, counting down.
ACAACTGTCTTCCAGTCATCGCCGAAGTCTCCGAGCTGGTGGTAGCCGGTTTCGAAAATCAGCCCTGCGCATCAGGCATAGAAGTCCTAAAAGTGGTATGTTTTCTTTATTTACATATGTCCTCTTTGAAGAATGTCTTTCATATTAAATAATGCGCTAGAGATCAGCAGAATACAAATATAGAATCATCATCAGATATCAATCATCCTGCACTGAGATCTTTTTCCACCAACACTTACAAATGGACACACACACGCACACAAATCGGAACGCGCACGATTCTTGACCACAGACTAATGCGTTAAGATCATACTTTGTTTTTAAGTTTATATTTGTATTTTAAGTCTTATTTCCATATATTAGGTCCATTCTTTCTTTTTTGAATTGGATATATTTATTGGTAATATGTATACTTTATTTTTTATTGGATATTTTCTCAGATCACTTATAGATTACTTAAAAAAGCAATCGATAATCTGTATTGTCTAAAAATGGGAATGTGTTATTGGCATTATGATTCAATGTGTAAGAGTAAACTTCATTTTTATGTGCTTTTGATTCCATGTTAATACATAAATAAAATAAATAGGACACAAGTGTGGCTATTCACACAGAAGCATACCTTAACTACTCATTTCTCATAGTCCAAAGAAATTTTACAGGCTAAACTGATATATGGATCAATTTAAAGCTAATAAAGTGATAAGCTTGAATTAAAGTAGCAAAAACAATAGAAATTTTATTATATTTGCAAAAAGAATGCAGCAGTTGAGAGTAGTAATGAGTTTAATAACTAAATAAAGTTAATACAATATCTAACACACTAGACAATCCAATTTGCACTGACAATAAAAAAATTGTCAGTGCAAATTGGATTTGCGCACAAAGCGTTTTGTACCATTATTTTAATTTTTTGTATGGAGAGCCTCTTCTAATTATATATTTTTATATTATTGGTTGTTATAGCGGCAACAGAATCACACATTCTGTGAAAATTTCAACTGTCTGTGACAGACAGAAAGTCATCTGATGTTTAGTAATGGGGTTCCGTTGGTTTCTCTCCGGGAATGGAAAACTTATAACATTTTCAATTTGAATGTTTTTTATGCGAATATTATTCGCGAATATCTACGTCATTTACGAACCGATTTGAAAAATTATTTTTTCATCTAATAGGGTATTCTTCGGGAATGGTCCCATAAAATTTTTAAAAAAAATAGGTTTGTTTGTTTTTTTAAATATAAATAAATTTTAAGAATGTTCACAACTCGCGATAAGAATGTTGATGTCTCGCCAACTTATGAACTGATTTTAAAACATATTTTATTATTTGTTAGAGTACACTTCCACAATGGTCCTACAATTTTTTTTTATGAAAATCGGATTAGTAGTTTGTTTTTAAAATAAAAATAACAGAGAAGATATATTTCGAAAATACACATTTACGGCGTTCGAAGTCGGTTTTTGTAATTTTTTAATAAACTTGTTTACAACTAATATTCACGACACTGAGCTATGTGTTGGATGTAGTTTACATTTATTCTGTTTTAATCAGATATAATGCAAATGATATATATTGAGATTGTTACTTTACTACTTTATTCTTTAATATATGTCTTATGTATATCTACATATTCTGCTTTTACGCAATAATATGAGATTTAAATTATTAAATATTTGTCAGGTGGTAGAGCATAACATCCTTTTACAGCTTTTGTTACACTTCAAGGGCTGCGCTCGCCCGGAGAATTACCACTGCCCTTTATAAAGTCGGCATAAAATAAAGTATGCATGACTTTTGGGAATGCCGGGTGGCTATGTCTACACCCTTCTATTTTCCCATTCCAAATCCTTAAAATTGACCCCATCCAATCCAATAAACCTAATATATCCAATTTCCCAGGTTGACAACGCACTCCCAACTTTCCGGGTGTTGCGTGTGTTCATGGGCGACGGGATCACTTAACATCAGGCGAACCGACTGCTCGTTTGTCTTCGTATCCATAAAAAAATACTCGCTCCTGTATTAAAATAAAGCTTATATCCCCAGCTAGTGCTAGTCTCCCTGCACGACTGGCCGCAGACACCGCGAGTGCTGTGCGCGTGCGTGTCGTCCGCCGCACGCCACGTGGCGGTTGACGTGCGCGCATGCCCCGAGCTGACGGCGGCGCTCTTTGCGCTCTTGTTAGCGCTCACGAAAAAGGCGCCCCAGTCGCTGGTGTGGCTGCAAGATGTGTTGCTGCAGCTTGTCGATCTAGGTATGCGAATTTATTTAAAGCTAATTCATTGTTAGCTTTTGTCGCTCTTTTGTTAGCACGCCGATGTACGAGCGACCCCTGAGCTGACCGTCGCGTTTTTGTTGACGCTCCCGTAGAAGACGTCCAAGTCTTGTGGCTGCAGAATATGCTGCCTTAGCTTGTTGACTTAAGTATGCTGTGCATCGATTAAAACTTTATGTATATGCAATTTTTTAAATTTTTTATAAAAAATTCTATGTGTACTTATGAACGCACATAAAAAGTTATATTTCTTTTGCGTAACTTGATAAAAATCTTTCTAAAAATTTTATCTTACGTATTATCCTACTTATGTATAAAAAGGCACTAATAATAGGAAAAGGGTATTTAATACGTTAAAAGTTTTATTATAACGCATTATCTAGTAAATAAAGTTTATTTAAATATCATCAATAACGAATTCATAAACTTGCTTTATTTTTATTATTTGGCACGTAGCGACATCTATTGACGAACTCTCAGAAGAGCTGAGTTTTGTTGAATTTTTACTTTAACTGCGCCATCTAGTGAAATATATTTGTAATATTAGTTAATGTTACGCACTCAATATTGCTCGACATTGTAATATTTCATATAGATGGTGTTATACTCAACATGACAAATGACTAGCTAACTTCATATAGTTGTTTTTAGGTATCGGTGTGCGCGCACATCGTAAAAATTTACCATCATCATTTTTAACTCGTTAAAAGAAGTATAACTTCAAAGAGCAAACATGAATTACCATCATGAAATCGTAATAAAATTGAGATATTTTGTGATGTGTACCGAATTGGGGTCTTAGTATTGAATAAACTCGCGGGAGCATGCTTTGCATTGCGCCGTTTAGCAAGAGTGGTATCTCGAAAAGTGGCTCGCTCAACGTACTTTGCCACTGTGCACTCGGTCCTGCAGTACGGCACGGAGCTCTGGGGACGCGCTGCTGAATGGGAGCGCGTCTTTCGTATGCAAAAACGAGCCGTGCGGGCAATTGTACAAGAAGGGCAGGACGTCTCAGCGAAGCCACTCTTTAAGTCGTTAGGAATATTGACCTTGCCATCGATCTTAATTTTGCAGGTAGCAATATACACACACCACCACCTACAAGAATACAGTCACACGGTGTGTAATAAGCGATGCACGCGATAAAAAAGAGATTACAACAAGTTCGGTTCCTACCAAGGGTGGTTCGTGAGGCTATTTAAATTATAAAAGATCCAAATTTCAATAGGGAAGATGGATGTGTGCTACCATCTGCTTGGTATCCTATTATAAATAAAATTAACTCAAGAAATAAGGACAACTGCAAGACTTAAAGATACAGTTAAAAGTTACTGCGTAGGTTGGACTTAAAATTAATATTCAAGCTGACGGTATACAGGAGTAAAAAGTGACACCAGGACATCAAACATCTCATCCCTACTTGTGACAATGAACGCTGTAAAGGGTTCAAAACGTCGGGTGATAAAGTTTAAAAATAAATCGCGATAAAATACGTAAAGTTCTTTTATTTAAAAATGTCTAATATTCGCGTAAGTCACAAAAACAAAAGAAAGAATGTTGCTTATACTGAATAGATCATCTGTTGGTAATTTATATGATTTAAAATTCATCACTTTGAACAAAAATCTCCGCTCCCGTTTAACTTTTATAAATTTAGCTTTAGTTGCTCCCCCATATACAATCAAATTTAAAAAAATACAGACCTTCCCTTCTAAGCCCTGCCAAATTTTATAGTTCAAAGGATTAAGGTCCGGGCTGGAGGAAGGCCAGCCAATCCACGTGACTAATATAGTTGATGTTTTGACGCTCAAACCATGATTGAGTGGTCTTGGCTTTGTGTTCAGGCGCAGAGTCTTGCTGAAACACGAAGTGATGTCCAGAAAATAGCGTATTGGGTAGGTCTTTGACAAGCTTCTCCAAAATCCTCTCTTGATACACTTTTGCAGTGGTTTTAACCCCTTTTTTACAAAAATTAACCACAATTGGGCCGTAATAGGACACTCCCTACCAAACCATAACTGATAATGGATGATGGCCATGTTGCACCCGTGGAACTTATTTTGCTGCTTCTTCAGATCTCTTAGCGTACTTTCTATCAATTTGTTTGTTGTACTTCTCTTCATTATCGATTTTTTTTCGGTATCGGTTTGTCGCGTACCGCTTTAACAACTCCCGGAATGTCTTAAGCCTTATTGCTTTTAGATGATTATCAAGAAAGTGCCCACTTTCTTAGTATGCTTGTAGACAAAGGTCTTCATTTTAAATCTTTTTTACTGTTTTTGTACTGACACCTATGTGGAACGTCATCAACTTCTGTTTAGGACTGGATTTCTTGCTTTGCGCGCCTTGGTAGCTTTGACCACTGCTGGTGTTCTTTCGGAGCGAGGCCGGCCAGTTCTTTTCGTGTCCTCAACACTGAAGACTTCATGTACAATGAAGTCTCCAGTTCAGTTTATCAATAGTACGATACACAAACCTAAGCGTAATATAAAATTTTTGAGCAACTTTAAAATGGTACTCGGCGTGTACCCACAGCAATGCAACGCTAAAACAGCTATTCGGTATTCTTTTAACGTCCACTCCATCGTGGAAAAGCGCAATAAATTATTGTTTTTTGGTTTAAAATAATAGTCACGTATTAAAAAAAGAATGCAATAATATTTTCTTAAATCATGTTCGAATTTCAAAATAGATGTGTCAGTGACAGAATTTTGGGACCGACTAGGTAGTTGCTAACTTGTTACGCTGATTTAGTCTGTGTAGATTCAAAGGTCGATTTTATTGGTTAATTGGTTGCATCCGGTCCTCTCCTTTTTTCCGCACAGTATCGAAGCAAGATTCGCTCGCTTTCATAATTGTCGTAATGGCTACGCCCGTGCTTGCCTTAAGACGACGCTTCGCAAATTTCGTTTGAAGAAACCTGAAAGGGGTGCTATAGTTCGTGGTGGAGGTGTGCAGATAAGCAGAAGAAAACTGGCGAAGGAAAAGGTACTGTGCTTCCCTCCGTTTAGCAGAACTGCCTCTAATTTCGTTTCTTTCCCGCAGTTTTGCACGTCTTCCCTCGTGCAACAACCAAACCTTTAAAAATCGAATTGTACACATTTCATCCGCATAAACACTAACAATGTCCAATTTTTATATGATAGATAACATTGATTTAGGATATTGTTTAATGTATTTGGTGTAAATGAAAACAAATATGCGAATTCGACCAATAGTTAAAATCATTTAATCGTGCAATGTTGACATCAGCTTTCCTGATTATTTGAATGCATTAGACGTTTTTTTTTTTGAAGGAAGAAATAAGCAAGTAATATAATAGCTTTGAGTCTTGAGCGTATACCTTAAACTAATAAACCCGTTCCCTACCCTATTATAGTGACATCTTCTTTCATTATGTTCAAGTGATGGCATTTGACATGCGCCAATGTGAATAAAAAACTTAAGCATCAGAAAATAGTATTCGTTTATGTATAACGCTTTTATATAAAAGATTCCTTTTGAAATTACATTTTTTTTTTCAAAATTTTGTTACAAAATTGCTACTAATAATATCTAATTTTTATGTGTCAGATAATATTGATTTGAGATATTGTTAAATGTACTTGGTGTAAGTAAGAATAGATTCACGCAGTCGACCAAAACGCAGTAAACGGGCAAAGAGACATTTCTAAATTTTTCTAATTATGGAGTTGCATCTCTTGTACCACGATCAATCCTTGGAAAAAGTGGTATCGATGATTTTTATAGTTTATTTAAAAAACTGTAAATCTCATCAAAAATATTAATTTTTTTTCTAAAAAAAAGAAATCTCTTCAACTTTGGTACAACAATTTGATCTTTTTTATGGAAAGGATGACAAACGAGCAGATGGTTCACCTGATGTTAAGCGATCCCATCGCCCATGGAAAAATCACATCTAAAGAGTCGCAAATTCGTTGTCAACCTGAAAGTTGGGTAGATTAATTGGATAGGGTAGGGTCTTGGACAGGATTTGGAGGGAAGAAGTGGGAAAACAGTGATAGGAATGGCCAACTGGCAACACCAAAAGTTGGTCAGGAGTTGGTTATGATTTATTTTCTTTTTTTTGCAACATATTTGTTGGATTCATAAAATTTTTAAGATAAAATAAAGTATGTCTTAATATACAATTACATTTAATATTAAATAAGGTACATTATTATAAGGCATAAGCGTGCCATACCAAGAACGTAATCGGTAAAAGGAAAATAAAGAAAAAAAAATTATCACCATTGTCGACCGGGTAATTATAAAAAATAAAATGGTAAGTAAACAAAATACTCGTAAAATAGTTTAATAAAATTTAAAGCAGTAACGTAACGTATAATGCTTTTTTATCACTTTATTGTTATCCGTATTGAGATTTTAACCATCCTGTCTGGAGTCCACATTAATCAAATATACTTTGTTTGGAGTAGTTAAATGAGGTTCTAAATATCAACACCTAAAAATACTTCTAAATAAACGAACATGAAGAGTACCTAATTGTTAAAAGGGATAATGTGCTAGTTTAAGTTTGTTGTTGGGTAAAGTGTTTTATGCCGAATACCGGCGTATAAGACGTTGGCTAAACCGATAGAAACGCAAAGCGGGTTGTTGGGAATCACGCATACGGATACGAAGAAAATATGGAAATAATATTACTCTTAAGTATCACAAATGTCAACATAAAATAAGACGTGTGATAATACGAATGCCAGGGCAATATTTTATAACGTTGATTATTTTCGATAAATGAAATATTGTGAGATAATTTCACAAAAGAAAATCGGGAAAAAAATTATAGCGGGGCGAAAATATTCATAGGATATTCAAAATAAAATGCATAAATATTTAAAATTAAAGGTCACCTACAGTTTTATAACTTATTCCTACTTTTAATATGGCAACGCATTCATTCGTGTATTATAATGCTAATTTTGTACGTAAGTTTGAATCGCTTTGTAGGAGAACATTTGTATTATTTCAATTTACGCAACTGACTCCAAGATTAGCTAAAAAGGGATAGGAACTGGAGAAATCTCAGCGAGAATCTCTTGCTTAGACGTGACGGTGGTTATAATTTACGTAATTAGTTCCAAGATTAGCCAAAAAAGGAAAAGAAACTGAGTAGCAAAAATAGCTTTTAAACTAAATAAAAATAATATATGGTGGAAAAAATTATCATTATAAACCAAAAATAACAATGATAAAATAAACATAATTGGTACATTAAAACAATAAAAAATAAATATGAAAAACAAATGCAAATAACAATTAAAAAGATCAATAACAATCACAGTGACAAGAAATAAGTATTGCTCACTTAACATAGGAGTTAAAATATTATTACAGATTTACAGATATTACAGATATACAGATAAAACAATTGACAGAGAACTCCGACGCTTTCACATAGATGTAGCTGCGCTCAGCGAAACATATCTCGCTGACGAAGGAGAACTAGTGGAACATGGTGGCGGCTACACATTCTTCTGGAAAAGGACTGCTTCCACTGAGCCTAGGCGATCAGGAGTTGGATTTGCGGTCATCCTATTAACGGAATATCCTATTCATATCTCCGACTGCATTACCACGCTTCGCCTTCACCTGGAACATGGCAATTTTTCAAATGTCCTGAGCGTTTACGCTCCTACTATGGACAAGTCCAATGAAATCAACGATCAATTTTATGAGGATCTCTCACTTTGCTTCACCCGCATACGTCCCAATGAATTATTAAAATTGATGATTGAATGAAAATATTTAAAATTAAAGGTCACTTAGAGTTTTATAACTTATTCCTACTTTTAATATGGCAACACATTCATTCGTGTATTATAATGCTAATTTTGTACGTAAGTTTGAATCGCTTTGTAGGAGAACATTTGTATTATTTGAATTTACGCAAATGACTCCAAGATTAGCTAAAAAGGGATAGGAACTGGAGAAATCTCAGCGAGAATCTCTTGCTTAGACGTGACGGTGG
>JAOCPS010034403.1:0-17102 GCA_025505425.1 Graphium colonna | reverse complement strand
GTTGACAACGCACTCGCAGCTCTCCGGATGTTGCGTGTGTCCATGGGCGACGGGATTACTTACCATCAGGTGAACCGACTGCTCGTTTATCTTCCTTTCCATAAAAAAAGTATACCTTATCAGATTTTTAAAATCGGTTTACAAATGGCGAAGATACGTCATATATAAAAAATAGAAATATCTAAATTCAGAACCCTCCTCCTAAATTTAGTTAACAAAACAATTAATGTGTTTATGTGAATGTTGCGTTTGTCATGGTTAACCGGACATGATTTGAACCTTTTGTTCAGCTAAAGCCGGATTTACATTTCTTTTATATCTTTTTATATATTCTTACATGTTTTCTTTCCCTCAATATTTAAAGGAAAGAATACATGTAAAAATATTTTTTTAATAAAAACAGTTTAAAATATTTGTCTCAGTAAATGGATTAAATTTTAAGTCACCTACAATTGTGTCAAGCTTTTCTGCGAATAAAGAATTATCGTAAATCCATTACTAAGTGAGTTTCCTGTCGGATTTTGGGCGCTGGATTAGCTTGAACCCTAAGAGCTGTTTTCTCTTTTTTATTCTCTTAAATTTTGTTTAATAATGAGAATTAAAATTATTTGATAAAGGATTTATTTTAAAACTTATATTAGGTTGATTTTTTTTGTTGTCATTCCGGGGATTGCAAACAAATGGTTAAGTCGCTACATTAGTGAATTAGAACGTCGTCTAAATAGTTCATTGCCAAAACTAGTATTGCTATTTTTGCAAAAATCAAATTCGGTAAAGATTACGTAAGACAAATATTAATCTGCAAATGTTGAAATTATTAACAACTGACTTCACAAGAAGAAGCTTGTCTATTCGGTTGATTTTTTTTTGTGTTTATTACTTCCAAACTCCGTCCTTTATGGGCAGATATAGTGTTCTTAAGGAATTACTTTCAAGTTATATATGAGCATATATCATGCAGTATAAGAATTAAATCCTCCTTGCTGTGTTCTCATTTTAAGGATATGCAATAAAGGTTGAATAAATAAAAACAATACTGACAGAGCCTAATATTTGTGATTTAATGTACGCGTATCGTGGATGCATGATTATTTTGTGATAACTTGAATCCTAAATATTTCTTAAACAGGCGAGTTACATAATGGTAAACAGTCTTAAACTCAAAAAATAAAACGATCAGTGTTATAATAGTTTATCGGTAAAAAAGGGCTATATTTTAATAAGAATTATTTAACATACTACACTACCAATAAACTGTAGTTGTTCCAAAACCAGAGATTTTTAAAATTAAGGTCTTGATATAATATTTTAAAAAAGAACAATTACTAGATAAAATTGTACTTAATTTACTTGGTGACTGATACATTGTTGACTGTCCTAAATAAATGTTTTGTTATGTGCAATGCAAAAAAAAATATCATATATTTTTTATATAAAAGAAATAAGTCGTTATACATTGTTGATTGTTTGGTAAACGTAAACAACTACTTGAATGTATTATATCTCTGCCAAAAAGAATTATGGCTTTACGCAGTATAGCGAATTAAGTTTTCTTCGTACGTGACTTATGGTCACGGTACTTTCTGCCGGTAAATTTATTTTATGGAAAACAAGGTAAAAAAACAAATATCATTCCTGTGAAGAAGATGTTTATGCATTAAGTTCAAGTTGCCATATTGTACAAATTATTGGTAACTTATAACTTTTGTTGGTGGTTACAAAGATAGTGATAGTTTATTATTCAGGTATTGAGTTTTGTTATTATTGTAATGTTTTTAGATTTGGTTTACAATTACATGTTTTATTTTTAACAGGGAACGTTAATCCTTTTTATGCAGTAAAAGGAATTTGCTTGCGTTACTTCGTATAAAATTGGAACTGCTTACTTATGTTTCTTTAAAACCGGTCTAGACTAAGACTAGGCGCCCTTAATGGATAGCATAGATAATAGAAAAGCGAGAAAAAATACAGAAAACGACTGTTTATTAGCATCGTATTATTTTTTATATTTTTTCGCTTTCTGATGTTATGTAGAGACACTTGATTTTAACGTATAGTTAATTTAGGTATCCAGATTTTAAAACCTAGTACTACCATGTTACTTTGAATTTACAATTTTTTAGTGCATATTTAACATGAATTTGTTTGACGGTTAAACAGAGGAAAGTGTAATAATAAAATATTATTTTACATTTAGTGCACTGTGAGTAATATACATAATTTAATAAACAGGGTAAGACGGTAAGTGAGTTTTTGGTTTACCTGATGTTGAATGGGCAGTATTTATTTAATCAACGTCATATTAATATTGTTGATTATTTTAACGGGTTTTTATGTGTTTTTTTAATTTCATAATAAAGAGTAATAACATATGAGACCTTCCCATTTTTGGACATTACATAGATATGACAAACAAACATCCAATATGTAAAGCGGTTTCTTCTAAAAAATATAACATAAATTGATAATTGTGATATGAATTAAAATTTTAAATTCAAAATCCAATTTCAGCTACTGCAACATCATTGGTTATATTTATTGGGCAAATCAAACTTTTTAAATTAAAACTTGTGAGGAACGTTCTGTTAAATAATATAAATATGATAGTCTACTGCACAGGATTGAGTTAAGAAATTGATTTTATGAATCGCGGTGATGTGGACACTTGAAAATTATAATTATTTATTTTAATTTTCAAGTGTCCACTAATTTAATAAAACTTTAATTTAGTCCATAACATTGGAGCAATCTCACTTCTGACACCACTTTTACATCCTATTGCCATCCACTTCTGGACGTAACCCTCCCCTAAGGTGCGCCAACAATCCCGGTCTTGGGCAGTCCGGGCCACATCCATCCGCTACTCGCCCGCACCTTTTTCTTAAATAGTCAGTCCATCGTGCAGCAGGACGTCCTACACTACGTTTTCCTATCCGGAGCCTTCGCTCCAACAAGTGTCGGCTCCATCGACCCTATGTACGTCTGGAGACATGGCCGGCCCACTTCCACTTCAGCTTGCTAATTCGGCACGCAATGACTTTTGTTCTTCGGTGAATTATTTAATTTTAAATTTTGTCCACCACTCAAATCCCTAGCATTGCCCGCTCTACTGTTCGCTGAGCAACCTTGAATTAGTGGACCAGCCTCACGGTGAGCGTCCACGTTTCAACTCCATAGTTCATTATTGGTAGGACGCACTGGTATTGACGACTTAGGAATATGTCGCAACTTCCTGAATGTCTAAGCGTATCCTTCGGTTGGCCCGCGTTTTTAGTTTTACCGGCCTAGTTGAATAGTCTGGCCAAGGTAAGTGTATTCTTGCACAACCTTGGGTACACATAACTATTGGACATTATTTTCTTATTCTCAAGGTTCATCCCGAGGCCCACTTTTCTTAAAGATTCACTCAAACTGTTAAGCATGTCTTCCAGAGTTTCTGTCAATATGACAATATCGTCTGCGAATCGCAAGTGTGTAATCAATTGGCCATTGATGTTAATGCCCCGTCCATTTAAATTGAGCGTCTTAAAGACGTCCTCCAATGCATTGGTAAACAGTTTCTGTGAAATTATATCTTTCTGTTTTACCCCAAGATGCGATCGGATTGGTCTCAAGTTTTGACTTTGTACTTGGACGAACATCGTTGCGGTCTCATAAAGACGTCTCATCAACACTTGGATAAATTGGTAGTCAATTTGGCATCTCTGCATCGATTGTACCACAGGCCAGGTCTCGATGCTATCTAAGGCTCTTTCGTAGTCCACATACGCTAGGCATAGAAACTGGTTGTATTCCTCGGTCTTCTCGATGATTTGTCTAAGTGTGTGTATGTGGTTTACTGTGCTGAAGCCTTTTCGAAACCCGGTCAGCTCCACGGGAAGTTACATACATGGATTAGGAGTGTAATAGGGCGATACCACTCTTGCTGGGTGGGATAATGAAGTCTTTTTTAAAAAATATAATCTTTAATAAAATTAAATTTCAATTCAAGGCAATAAATTATTAATGTGTCCACGTCGAATTTCAGGTCTGAACTAATTGATACTCATAGCGCGAAATATATATCCATGAAATTGTCGTTAATTATCATCATCATCTTACACATCAGCAGATTTTGTGGTTTAACGTGAGTCATATGGTTGAAGTAAACACTTAGCGGAATGACACCTGAGAGTTCTGTTTTTATGTAGGTTTATAATAAAATGCTTTAAGCAGTAAGCATCTTTTAACAGGTTAGAAATTTATTTTTTATGGACAAACGGGGAATATTATATAATAACAGTTCGTAACAGTGACATACATTTCTTTGATCTAAGGTACAAGTTACTCCTAAATAACTATCACTGATTTTTATGCGGGTCCTTTAGGGTATCGAATAACGAAAAATCCGACCGACGATCCACCTAAGTTATTTCTTTAAAATTTTGTACAAAAAATTAGTTGGCCCAAACTTTTTTTTCAGATAAAATCGCTAAATCGTGTCCTGTATTAATATTTATTAATTTAACTTGGTAAATGAATAAAGGTTCGGCTCATGGGTATTTGATAATCATAGCCCAAGGACACTAACTATATACCTGGCCTGAATTACTGAACTATGAACCTTAGAAATATAGGTTAATAACATATAACTCAAGACTGAAAGATAGAAACAATTTTGGTATTGAATGGAAAAATGGTTAAGATAAGGAAAAAATAGAACTCACTGAAATATTCTGTTTTATGCTGGTTTGTGTGTGAGGTTGTACTTTGTCTTAATTTATTGATGAAATTACACATAGTCCAGTTGTAATTATTGATGACAATGTTTGATTTCATGTTGTATATTTCATATTTACATAATTTTAACCCGTTAATCTTTTTTTGTCAAAGATTTATATTCTAATGATTCTGTTCATTTGTCGCTTGTGGGAGGGAAAACAGATTATCCGTGTCAAATCGCAGACACCTCTTCTCTGTAATGTTTGTGTTAACTATACCAAGCCATGTATTGTTCCTTTTTCATTTGTATATGTTTTTTATGTGAGACAATGAACTTAAATAAAAAATAAGCTATACATTAAATACGAAAATATTGTACGTTCTGCTTCCTGTTACATGTCTACCTAAGGCAATAAATAATTATTTTCAAAATATTGCTTACGTGTGGTTACAGGCTCTCATTGTTTTAAAAATAATTCAACGTAATGTTTTGGTTTATCATTCATAATAAATTTTAAACCAATAACCTTTAAAAATATCTTTATTCACATAGACGCTTACGCGTTCTTATGAAACGTCAAAATTTTACATTAGCTTGATATCAATGTTCGTGATGAAGCTACCGCCAGCTCGGAAGGCAGATTCTGCTGAGAAGAGCGGGCGAGAATCTCAGCAGTTGCTCTTTTAAAATAATGTAGGTTTACAATTATCTGTATTAAAATTATCTCGTATGAGCTGCGTAAGTATCAACGTCATTAATCCCACGCTTTAAATGTAACGCAGTAAGTATAATAGGCAATACGCAGAAGTGTATTTTCAATTTTGCACTTAAATTGGTGTAATTGTAGGTTTAGTACAGATGGTTGAATTTTATTATACATGCGTGTACCTTGACCCATAAATGATTAATTCGTCTTTTTTAAACAAAAACTTTCAATGGAAAAATTGTCTCTCCTTTACAAGATCACATTTTACGGACTACCTGAGAAATTGTGCGACTGGATTACCAGCTTCCTTGCCGATCGGAGCATCAAGGTTGTTATCGACGGTGCATGCTCCGACGCCAAGTCTGTGAACGCTGGTGTTCCACAAGGCTGCGTGCTATCTCCGACACTTCTTTCCCCCTGCACATCAATGCTTTGTTGCGCATTAGCAATATTCATTGTTATGCAGATGACAGTACACTCGACACCTTATATATCAGCCGGGCAAACATTTTTCAGGACCGCGTCTACGAGTGCCGGAAAGATCTTGTGTCTGAAATCGAGACTGTGCTTGTCAAAATCTCGGATTGAGGTCGACGAAATTTAGTTTACACAGAAGACACAAATTTGCGCGTTCACCGCTAAGAGGAAACCCTTTGTCGTATCTCCTCTTTTCCAAAACACTCCCCTGGTCGCCACAGTGCCGATCGGAATTCTTGGTGTCGACATATCGAGTGACGCTCAGTTCCGCGGTCACTTGGAAGGTAAAGCCAAATTGGCATGGCCTAGCCAAATCTGCAAAGAAATGTAGCATCTCTGAGCATACTATACCGCATTTACCGCGGGGAGTGTTCAGAGGAATTGTTCGGATTAATACCAGCTGCACAATTCGCTAATCGTACAACCCAACAATCCACCAAATACCATCAATACCACCTTGATGGTTGGCAGTCCACCACAGTGTGTTTTCGTAATCATTTTCTGCCACGTACGACACCCCCGTGGAACCAATTGTCGCCAGTGGTATTACCAAAAAAAGTGGTATTTTAAAAAAAATATATACGTTACCCACCGATATTCAACAAAAAATCACATTTCATGGTCTAGAGTTGCTAATATCAGAATGTTGTTTAGCAAAACAAATATTAAAGGACGTGCTGGTTTTATGGCCGTTTGTGACGTGTGTGTGTATGATGTCTTTGAAAAGTTAGCCAAATGCGATCTTTTAATTTTAACACAATCTATACACCTATATCCGCTTCTATGACACCTAAGACCACTAAATCTCATCCTATTACTAAGACACAATGTGGATGAAACTAAATTTTCTCGTAAATGACGGGATTCGCCGCGATTCAATTAAAAAATATTTTTCTATTTCACATAGATAGATAAACAAATCTATCAGATTATCTATTAGATCGGATTATTTATTAGATTTTCAATTATTTAAACATTTATCAATGATCACAGGGCAATCTAAATTATTCGGCGTCAACCGAGACCCAAAATGAGGCCGAAATCCCCACTCATTGACTCCGTCCACGTCAGTTCAGTAGTTTTTTCATGATATCTTAACAAAGTTGACTTGCCATGTAGTGCTTGACATGTAACATTTTTGTTTCTGAGACTTATAAAAGCGAAGGTAAGACAATTTTAAATGAAACAATTTTACGGATTTTATCGCAGTTTATTTTAAACTTTATCACCCGATGTTACGGACCCTTTACAGCGTTCACGGGTAGGACTAACATTTTTTCAAACTATTTACTTGCTATAACTATAATGAATGGTATTGTGGACACCGAGTCGGTTCAATAGTAGTTACTTATGGAAAGTCTTAAAAGCAAACTACTCGTAATAAATAAATAAGAAAAATAATGATATGTTTTTACTTCTTCGTCGGTTGTCTTTTGTTGATATGCCTGACTGACTCTATTACTTTAAGTTCTATTAAATTACCTATTTAATATAAAACTAAGTTTGTTAAACTGCCGAGGCACCTATAATCTTACATGTGAAAGTCGTAAGTCTCCATTACCGATAGTAATCGTGTAAACCACATGCATTTTGCTTATTTTTGACTATAAGAAATATTAATGTAACCACGATATGACGGGCCGATAATTAGTGAAAAATATATGATAAAAATAATTCTATATTTAATTAATTACATAAGTAAGTCCAAAGTTTATAAAAGTAAAACCGCTCAAGTCACACGGTTAATGCTGAATTCAGTGAAACCAAGTTCTAGAAGCAAAAATATAGGAAATTTAATTGAATAAAATGGGAGTACTACGTTCGGCTAAGCCCTTTTCAATTTCATTAAGTTTCCACGGCTAAAATGCTGACAATGTAAATAAAATTTTTCACACTACGTACGTAACGTTGGCTTAAAACATAAAACAAAATATATATAATATGTTTTAACATTCATAAAATGTTTTTTCATAATCTAATATAATGTTAATTACATATTTAAATAAACTAAAGACGTACAAAATGTTTCAGCTTACCAAAAAAAATATATAATTTATAAAAATATCCTTGCTATGATTCGACCTATCTAATTAAATGCATAAAGTTGCTTTTTTTAGAAAGTAAGTAATATATTTTAACTTATATTCGTTGGTTTCGTGACCTTCATTTTGGTAATTAAACAAATATGTAAGTATTTATGCAAAGTGGTTCTTGGCATTGTTTCATGCGGATCAAGTTTCAGATAAATACTTGAATAGCCTATATCGAGCCTTAATGTTTGTGTTCTGTTTGTAGAAATAGACAATTGGTTTTTTAAAGTAGTAAGTTATTTTTCTTTCAACTCATATTTTCTGCTTTTGTATGTAATGTGTAGTGTTTTTAAGTAAAATTAAATGATGCTTAATTTTTTTCAATTTATTTTCCTTAAAAATATATAAAATTAGCTCACAAGTTTGTCTGCCAAACTGTGCAACATAACGACATTTACAAACCCAAGTAGTAAATAGTAGGTTTACATTAGACATATACAAAGAAAATAAGAGACATGGCCCTAGATAGATTTCTGCGAACCCTCCATATTTACAAAGGAGAAATCAGAAGATTAAATACGGCATCACCTATACCACGGTGGTGTAATTTTCTGACCAAAGTTTCATGCTGAACGCAATCAAGAGCTACGGTAAATCATAGTATATATTTAAGGCATCTTGTGATTCTTCCCAGGCTTTAAAATTATTTTTAACTATTTTAAGTTTTTTTTAAAAAAGTTATTAAAAATAATTTTTATTTTTGTTCTATTGTTTTTAACCGACTACGAAAAAGGATTGATTGATTTATTTCGATGTTTCTATTTTTTAACCACAAATAAAAACCCTTTATTTATCTGATAGAAATTATTCCATAAATTTTCATAAAAATTGGTTTAGCTGTTTGTTTATTAAAATCAAAATAACGGTGTAGATGTCTCGAAAGTAAACTTTTAAGGCGTTTAAAATCGGTTTTTGTATTTTTTTATAGAAGTAAACTCGTATTTGAGCTTTAGTCAGACAATATTATTGAATTTCGAATATAAAAAAATTCCCCTTTTTCATTTTCCCTAGAAGTTCGTCGCGAATTTTGATCTGGCGATTATGTTATTTCATGAATTTAATTCACGTGTCTTTAAATACACCGTAAACTACAAAAATAATTTTAATTTCAAACGAGAATTAATATAAATACAACTTGAGATATCATAACGAGGAAGGCTTCCGGATAAATAATATCACTTTATGACTAATAGGATCGGGATGAAAAATGTTGCGAAAGCGGGAAAAATATACGCGGATGAGCCGAATGAACTTGCTGGTACATACATTCTAAATTTCATTTTATTTGGAGCACTGATTCGAGAGTTACGCGAAACACACAAACGTAAATTGTGTTTTTGACCGAACTTAATTTGTAGATCATCTGACATACACATGTCTCAGGTCTTAAAAGACCGTCCTACCTGCGTTATACCTCCGCTTCATATTCAGAACTAATGCACAAGAAAGTATATCGTGGGGTGTATAAATAACTTTGCTAGATAGCCTTTAGTACCTAATGCTTGTGTCAATATTTTCCTTAGACTGATATGTGTTTTACGCTCTTGATACAGGACTGTTACTAAACTGAACACTTACCAGAAACGTTTTAAATGTTTTGTGTCTTCATGGTTGATGGCTATCGCTTAACGTAAGTTAATTGACAGCGTAAATCACTTTATTCCGTTTGAGGGAGCTGTCCGAGTTTAAATGGTTTTATTTTTGTATTGTTAAACGTGTCATCGAATTGCTTTTAAATGTAATACAAACTTTTTATTTCTTTTAACAAGAAACTCGAGATGCTAAGATATGTTTTTTTAAATAAATTAAATAAAGATAAATGAAAATTAAAGGTTTATTTATTACTACCTATTTGCTGCAGTTTCTTTCTCAAGACTTTAAAATAATTGGTTTATTTAATGAATCCATTTCCAATTCATATAATTTTGCATGATCGATTAACAAATATGCCAACTGTCATAGTTATTATATTGATATATTGTAAATTAATATAACATTTTATGAATTGTGTATATTTTAACAACGCATTGGTAATACCTATTAATTTCTTAAGTTTATATAATCGCCTCCGTAGCCTAGTGGAATTCGCCTATGCTTTAAACCAGAGGGCATGGGTTTAAATCCCGCGCAGGAACAATAACTTCATAGTATGTTGGATTAGGGCAATTTGGGCTGATTATACGATTGCCTGAAAATAAAGACCATCCATGTGTCGAATGGGCATGTATTAAGCTGTTTCTGCACCGGATCTGTTTCCGGTAGTATTGTATATCCGTCCTTTTGGCCTATCAGAGTAAAAGAAAAAAGAGAGTGCACCTGTTTGCACGTACACGTATGCACTATAATATCTCCGACCCTGAAAGCAGCCGCCAAATCCAACTAAGTGTAATTAAAATAAAAAGCGAAAAGTTGGAGGATGGTCAACCAGATGTTACATCAGGTTATTCATGTACAATCGCTGTTTATAGATAAACACATCACCTATATCGAAAAGCGTTAGTAAACTTTTGAAAATTAAGATGATGAGCATGAAAGTAGATGATCTACATTGAACCAGTGAAGCTATTTTATAATAATAATGCATTATTCGTTGCGAAATTCCGCGAAGTACACCTGTCAAATCTGGCTCGTTCATATCACTCTTCTACAACAGTTTACACTTGAATGTATGGTATATGTTGAAGCCAACTTGAATTGTCATTTCTGAGATGTGCGAAAATAAAAGTTATTTTTATATTAAATATAGATTTTGCTATCTCGGTGTGTTTTTATAATTCAACATCCGAATATGTCAAAAAATAGTTGAAAGTACTCAGTTTAATTTAGGATGTTCACAAAAGACTTTAAAAAAATAAAATAAAATGTATTTAAAATTACAAGACGCCAATGTTTACGTATATGCTTGAACACAAGACGGTATCGTCAATCCAATACAGAGGTTTGGGGTGGATATAACTACTATCTGTTAAATACGTCGGGTTTCAATTTAAAAAGTTCGGATTGTGAGCAATTGGAGAATATTGGTTTTTGTGTAAGAAAAATAAACAATACTAATTATTAAAAAATCAACACTACTTAACTGATTACTTCAGCCGGCTTCTTAATTTACAAGAATTTTCGTCTATTGTGTTTTATGTCTATTTTTTAATCGACTTTGCATTTGTAGAGATTAAATTCCTTTTGAAAACATCTATGTTTTTTACATAAAACTCAAAAATGTTAAAAGTTAAAAAGCAAGTTGAGCTTACAAGGCTCTCGAAGAATATACGGGTATAAGAATATATTTTTGAACATTTTTGTAACTTTTATTTACACAAAAATATGCCATATTGTACCGAGTAAAGGGAATAGTATTAATAATTGTTTTAGTAGACAAAAAAGATACTGAAAAATACAATGTAAAACGGAAATTTTGCGGTAGACTGTCATAGTCAAAGGAGAGAAAATGAAGTGTTTATCTAAGGAAAGAACATCAAGAAGAATGATATAAAATGGAGAACTGAAATAATTTGTTATTTATTTTATTCACCAAAGGCATTGTTTCCCAGTCAACCTTGGGGTGGTGCAGAAAAGAAGGAGTAGGTGCATAAAGTTATTATAGAATAATACTAATACAAACAAATATTCATAAATAGACAATCATATACATCTACACATATGAACATACATATACCAACACATAAAACACATATTTAAATAGTTTTGGATTTGATATGTACATATATTCCACATTGAACTTAATCTGCTGACATATTTTATTAAGAATCGGGAACTTTCTTTTTAAATATAAAGCGATTTTTGGCTATTTTGATCTCCAGAGGTAGCGCGTTCCATAAAACAACTGATTGGATAAAGAAAGTGGGATGTGTGAAGTCAGAACACTGAAGAGGATATTGAAGTAGATTATGCTTAGAGCAATGGTTTTTGTTATTGACTTCGTAAAGATATTGCAAATGGGATGATATATAGGACGGAGTGGAGAGGTCATTTAGATAAGAATAAAGGGTGGTTAGTGCTCGCATAGAGTGTCGTTGACGAATAGTAACACCAATGGAATGCAGCTATTCAGAAGTCGATCAAGTTTGTTGAGGTGAT
Source organism: Graphium colonna (assembly GCA_025505425.1). Classification (NCBI taxonomy): domain Eukaryota; kingdom Metazoa; phylum Arthropoda; class Insecta; order Lepidoptera; family Papilionidae; genus Graphium; species Graphium colonna. The sequence goes on along the minus strand of JAOCPS010034403.1, from coordinate 5,032 downwards.
CTGCATTCAGGTCGAAATAGCATACGTCACCATAGTCGATAGGAGAGAAAATATGAGTTCGCACGAGCGTAGCCTTAGTTAGGCAAAAAATTTTTTAAGCGATAGAGACAGCACAGAGTACCTGTAATATTCCAATATACACTGGCAATTTGACACTTCCAGCTATGTGCACTTTCGATGTGCAAACCAAAGTCTTCATCGGATTGGCTGATAGAAACGGCAGAGTTGCTGTACTATCGCCAAGGAATCTCGCTTTCCAATTCTTAAAGTGTTTTGCTTGCATAAGATCACTGCAGCTGTCCCCGCCCATATTTTTGACAGCCAAAAGCTTAAAAAATCTTACATTTATTAAGCTTTTGTCTTGATTTTACAACTTGCATCTAGTTTGCATCTGGGTTGCATCGGGGACCGATCGATTTGTAACTTATAACTTTCGGAGTATTGAAGTTACCTGTGTTTTTTGTTACTGAAACTTAAAATTTGATTGCTTTTAATTGTTGCACTACCATCAGCGTTGTATGCTATTATAATTCTTGCTAATTAATTTCCTCCTCCTTTGGTTACTATCTTAAGTTTATATTCTATGTCTATTGAAATAAAATAGGTTAGTCAGACTGTAGCTATTACAGTTCTTGTAAATAAATTATCCTCGTCAGCTTAAATTTAAAATGCTGGTTACTAGCTTAAGTTTATATTTTATCTTTTGAAAATTATATGTATTATTTTTGGAAAATTTCTATATATCTAATTACTCACGTTAATCACTTAAGCTATACATGTTTATATAGATAACGATTAATAATTTTATTTGAGAATGTCTTTTACCGACTCACGTTCTTAAACAAGTTTATTTTCACAGACAATTAAAAAAAACAATTTCAAACGCCTTTATGCTTACTTTCCAAACATATCTACTATGTTATTTTGATTAAAAAACAAACGACTAATAAGATTATATAAAAATTTTGTCAGACCATTGTAGAAATGTCACATAAAAAAAGAAGTGTCATACTCGTAATAGGATAACTCTGTGAAAAGTTTTGCGTAAGTCTTACAAAACAATCAGAGAGTGAACAATCAATTATTCCCTCTTTTCTTACCCTTGGGGTTAGAGTATTTTTTCTAAATTTATATAGGAGTAACTTCGAGGTATACCCAATCCAATAAAAAAAGAATTACCAATATCGGACAACTTTGTAAGAAAATTCCATCTGTCATCCTTGTTTTCTTTCTCTTAGGGTTGGAGTATTTTTTTCAAATTTATACGGGATCACTCTTGCAATATACCCTTTTCATCAAAAAAACTCGTCAAAATCGGACTACGTGGTAAAATTTTATGCGTGATCATATGACACATAAAAAAATATACACGTCGAATTGAGAACTTCCTTCTTTTTTGAGGTTGGTCAATAAAGTTATTTTAGAACAAAATATAAAACGTTCTTTTACGATGGGGGAACTCATGAAGTCACTTTGCTTAACATGCGTGAAATGCCTAAAACTATCGCTTGGCACTTAAGTGGATTAACGATCAAGCCAAACTTATCATACCAACTTTTCATAGCGCTCAATCTTGTCTAATTAAACTAAAGGCGTCCGACAGATCATCAATAGCTTTGTAGACATAAATTTACAAGTCATCGGCATAGAGATGACACGCATAATGAAGATCATTAGTGATGAAATTTATAAAAAGTGAAAATAAAATTGGAGAGAGAATACCGCCTTGAGGAACATCAGCCGCAACAGTGAGCCACGTTAATAAAGATTCATCACCTTTTACTAACTGCTGGCGCCCTCGAAGATATGAAGAAAACCATTCCAACACTTCGCCGAAAATCATTGCAAGGGAGAGGATTGCTAGAAGGATGTAGTGACTGACGACATTAAAGGCATTTGAAAAGTCTACCAACACCATAACAGTTAATGTGGAGTTCTACGTGCCTGCTCTAATATCACCAGTCAGATTGAGAAGTGCTTTGGTTATACTGTGACCAGGCCTGAAGCCGGATTGTAATGAACTTAATAAATTATTTCCAGGTACGAAGCGTGAATCTTGCTTAAGAACACACAGCACTAGTACCGTACCTTGGAAAGAAAGGGAAGGATAGAGACAGGTTGGTAATGCGCGAGAACTAATGGATTAGAGCACTTTGGCAGAGGAATAACAAAAGCGTTTCGCCACAATGAAGGAAAATATGCACTATCTAAGGAGAAGTTAATGATATGAGTGCATACCGGAAGAACGTAATTAAGAAACGGAACGATTATTCGTTGACCGTTGCTGTCGCAGCCAACTGCGCTGGACTTGATTGAAAGAATATTTTTTTGATTTCTTCGGAAAAAACTAGAGAAAAATTAAACAGCTTAATATATGGGCGCATCAAACCATTTAAATATGAAATTGTATTATTTATCGTCAGATGATCAATTGAAGAAGTGGTAAGAAAATTTTGATTCAAATCATCTTAACCGATTGAGCTACGAAGGTTTGTTAAATGCGTCTTGCTGGTACCTAGACTACTAAGGAACTTTCAGATACTAGCAGGAGTTGAAGAAAAAATACTATCAAGGATATGACGGCGTTTAGCATTGCGTATCATCCGATTATACCGATTTCTCGCCAATTTGGAAAGTGACCAATTTTTATCAGTCCTGTCCTTTTTAAACCTACGGAACCTACGATCTCTGCGCCTCATAGCCATGCAAATTCTCGTAGCCATCCAGGATGCAGCTGGCCGTTTCAGTTTCACTTTTCGTATAGGCGCTTGATAGTATAACTTAGAAACTACAGAATTGAAAATACAGACTTTATTGTCTATAGTTTCAGCTTCAAATAAAGGCTGCCACTCTATCATGTCAGCATCTCTAAATAATTGCTCCAAATTCAATTTTATAAATGAACGCACGTGCAGAACCTTGGGTTAAGGCTTCAGGATATAGGACAGGGAAATAAGATCGTGTTGAGAAAAGCCAGGGGCAGGATACTGTCCACGAGAGGAAACAATGGAGGGATCAGAAGAGATGATCAAGTCAAGCCAAGTGTCTTCACCGGAGAAGTTATGACGCTACTTATCATCTCAGTTAGAGGAGGAAGAATGTGAAAACAGCTTGACTCAACAATATGCCGGAATTTAAGAGTGCGAGAAGAATCGAATGATAGGAAGTTGGTATTGAAATCTCCCATGCTAACGTGATGATCATATTTCGAACCCAGAGATTGTAGAACCACGCTAGGCGCTTGCTTTACGACCGTCTCCGTAACCTCTTGGTTGGGTTAAGGCAATGCGGGCTGATCCTCGATTGCTTGAAAAGAAAGATGATCCATGCGTCGGATGGGCATGTAAAAATCGGTTTGGCAGTCATTATAGGATGTCAGTGCCTTCAAATATCCTGACAACTAATCAATACTTCGAATTCAGTTTATCCCTTTGGGTTGCGGAGATCGGATGCCAAATCGCTCTGCGTAAAAACTAAAATGCATGATATATTTGGGTGGATTAGAAGCCGACCCTAAGTAAGTTGGGGAAAAGCTAAGAGGAAGAAGAGATTCTAGGACCAAATCGAAGTCGGTAAAATAGTCTACATTTGGGGGGCAACATACAACTACAAGCTATCGAAATCTTAACAACTTTAACAATTACTTTTAAGAATAGAAATTCAGCAGAAGCAGAGATAATTGAAATAATAAATAATAATAATAAACCTGTTATAATAGTAAAGACACTTAAGTTATTACTAAAAGAATACAGTTGCAGTAAACATTAAATGGATTTTGTAGGACATATAATAAGCACAAAGAAATTAAACGATTAGAAGAAAATGCTAATGATCGGTTGATTAAAACAAATAATTTTAAATTAATTTTACAATGATTGATCGTATTAGAGCTAATAAACATGAAACAAGAAAAAAAAACTTAAATAATTGCAACAAAACTTAACCAAATGATCAAATCTTTATTAATATAACTGTTTTCTTTTAGGATTTGACGTCGACTGGTCTCGTCGTAGAACTGTTAATGAACCCTTTGGATATTTGGTGACAAGAGGAATTAGACTTTCACTTATTTGTCCTGTCACTTATGGATGTCAATGCTTGGGGTTTTTACACATATGACCTCATTCTGCGTCCAAACCCGCATTCTAAAATGCGGACGTGATTTATGGTATACCTACTGCCTCGATCTAGTAAATACTGTGTGAAATCCAGACTGAAAAGTTTGAGTCGATGCTTATAAAACGGATTAAGATGGGACGTTGACGCTCTTCACTAGGAGTTCCAAGGCGGTGGCAAGTTTTAAAGAAGATTCGTTAATATCACTTAAAGCCCAACTTTCAACAATTCAACAGATCCAGCACTAATTGTGAGCAATTTTTATTTTCCTTCTCCGGAACACCAGAAACTATAAGGGCCTTTTTGCGATTTCTCATCTCTAAACTATCAACTTGTTTAGCACAGTCCCCTATCTGCTGTCGAAAGAGGCTTAGGATAGCAAATATAAGCTCCCTAAAATGCTGGAGCTCTACTAAATCTTTTGCCACGGTATCTGAATCTTAATGAATATTTAAAAGACAAACATATATTATACATATATTACTTGGGACTTAACTTATTTTTTCGCGTGTCTAAGATGTTAATACATAAAGAATGAAATATATACACAAGAAGGATAAGGGCGTAAGCGAGAAAAACCGGCGGACGATATGGGTGGCATCGAGGAGCACCGCTTTCTGCATCTGAGCCAGAAGCTATCCATCACCGAGTCCCAGTTGTATCACAAGTTGTGAGAGGCTAACAGATACAATAACGGGGATAATTTCGGACCGCACATATCGGTTACCTCAAGAGCCAGATCAATATAATTCCTTTTTGTTTCGGTCAAGAGGTTCTAGTCATATGAGATGGTTATATCGACCAAAAATATCCTTGACTGTTCCCGGTCTATCAATGGTCTTCGGTATGCAACTGATAAGAATTCCAAAAAAACCGACCTTTTTATACCTGCGGATAAGGGGTGCAAGTAGTGACA
>JAOCPS010034296.1:0-17108 GCA_025505425.1 Graphium colonna | reverse complement strand
CAAAACGTATGGAGTCAACGGCAAAATGAAATTTGTCGGTATTTATTTTGTCAAGCGGTCGGACGGACCATCGAATGGCTACGGAACCCTTTCATTTGCGTGCCCGACACGCTCTTGGCCGGTTTTTATTTTTATATGGGAAGGTAGTGGGCACTTCAAAAGTGCAACAAAAGTTGTGAAAAGATGTTATGAATATGTTATGTTATGTATATGTGTATATGTTAAAGATGGTATGCTCTACCACCTCGAAAAGAACTACAGCTAAACGAAAAACGAAAGACTGCTTTTGTCAGAAGGTGCAGAGGAAGCTCAGACAGATAGACGGCTTTTGGGATTGCCAAATGGCCATTTCTTTTCCCAGTCCTTCCTTACCCCTCCAAATCCTAAATCCCGACCTCATCCTATCCAATAAACCTAATCAATAACCACTTGCAGCTCTACGGATGTTGCGTGTGTCCATGGGCGAAGGGATCACTTAACATCAGTTGAACCGTCTGCTTGTTTGTCTTTCTTTCCATTAAAAAAAGGATAAAGTTTGTCACTAGAACATACTATTTTTAATTTGTAGCCAAACCAGTTTACAGGAGCCAAGATTATGACCCTTATTAAATTTATTTCAGCCGGTCCACTGCAACTGAAGGGGGCTGCCAAACAGAACATTGGCAAGAAGAACTCTAAGCTGACCAAATTTGAGAACGACGAGGACACCTGCAGTACCCTAGGCCCAATACCAACCGGTATTAAACTGTTTGAGGGATTGCATTTCTTGCTCACTTGTACCGAGCCGCCGAGACGCGAGAGGGTCCAGAAGGTGAGCCCTTATTTTCAACCGACTTCGGAAAAGGTGGTATTTAACCGACTTCGAAAAGAGAGGAAGGTTCTTGTTCAATTCGAATATTTTTTTTATGTACGTTCGCGCATATCTCCGCCATTTATGAACCGGTTTTAAAAATTCTTTTTTCATCTTATAGGGCCATAATAATTTTAGGAAAATCATCGTTTTCAGTAGTTCAATCAAAATATCGAAATTTAAATTTTGTATTTTTGCAAGTATGTCTGTCATTTATGAACTAATTTTAAAAATTATTTTATTATGTGATAGAGCAATTTTTTAGATAGTCTCATAAAATTTACATAAAAATCGGTTCATTGGTTTGTTTTTTAGATAAAAATAACAAAATTTAGGAATGTTCACAGATATCTCTGCAACTTATGAACTGACTTAAAATTTTTTTTTTCATCTGATAGAATACACTTCCACAATAGTTTTACAATTTTTTTATAAAAATGATCCCATTTTTATAGTACTTTGTAGTTTTTATGTAAGTACTTTGTTTTTAATATCAAAGTAATGGAGAATAGAGATATATTTCAAAAGTACACTTTTTACAAGTTCGAAGATGGTTTTTGTAATTTTATGTGAAAATAAATTTGGCATACATATTATCTGTTATAATTTATAATAATCTTTCTCCATTCCAGTTCCAGGAAAGCCGCCATTACTCATCCGAAGAAGACAGTGAAGCGACCTCAGGCTTGGCAGGCACCGACACCGAAGATCTGGTCTTTTGCAATAGGCCATTTAATAAAGAGAGGCTCAGGGAACAACTGGAGGCTGGAGGGGGAGTCGTTCACAGGTGGGTTTTTATTATCAACTTGAGCATCTTTTCATAGTTTTTGCTGAACTTGTATGGTCATGCTCACCCAGGGAAGTACCACCGCCCTACACAAAGTCAATAGGATTGGATCAGGAATAAGGATTTGAAGGGGAGAGGACTAAGGATTTGAATGGGAAAGTAGTGGGAAAAAGAAAGGGTAGACATAGCCATCCGGCATCCTCAAAAGTCATGCAAACTTTATTTTATACTGACTTTATAGAAGGAGGTGTTATTTCTACGGGCGAGCGCGGCCGTAGAAGTGCAGCAAAACATATATCATTCTGATTTATAAGATAACTCCTATAACCCTGAACCCATCTACCGTGAGGATTCCTGTTCATTGCCCCATAAAAGATTTACTCATTAATCAAAATAATATGTTTCCAGTCACTTCGACGACGTGCCAAAAGCGAAATACTCATCCTGCAAACTGATTGCGCCGAGGCCCTGTCTCACTGCGAAATACATACAGTGTCTAGCGGCCGACATAAGGGCGGTTACACACGAGTGGGTGATAATGTCTTGTATAAAGAAGGCCTTATTGGATGCGGATTCCCATGCTTTGCCGGCAGGCTGGTCGATCATGAAGGGGATTTTCATTAATTGGGTATGTTTTTTACTTTAATTAAGGGTGTATATAACATTCTATATATAGGATGGTTGGTTAGTCACCATAGTATTAAAGGCAAGCACTCTGTGCTCGATTGTAATCATAATTATGTAATAAAATTAGGGGCATAGTTTTAGCCCAAATTTTCCAATAAACGAATCTGTGGTGGCTGTGATCAGCTGATACGCGCGAGGCCGTCGACCACCTCCTGCGCCTTCCGTCTCGCTCCGGCCTAGTGCATATAACGTTCTATATATAGGGTGGTTGGTTACTCACCAAAGTATTAAAAGAGAGCACTCTGTGCTCGATTCTCATCATAATTATGTAATAAAATTAGGGACATAGTTATAGCCTAAATTTCCAATAAACGAATCTGTGGTGTCTGTGATCAGCTGGTACGCGCGAGACCGTCGACCCACACCTGCGCCTTCCGTCTCGCTCCGGCCACGCATTATTAGATGAGCATGAATTATGTAATTATTTTTTTTACTTTAGATGGATGAGTACTCATTGGTAAATCAATATTTATTTTTCATATACGACCTCGCCAGTCACCTGTATATAACGGGTGTGGCGTTTCTTAAAAAAAAAAAGTTTATTTTAAAAAAACGCTTGGAAATTACGCCATTGAGTACCAAATAAACCTGTTTAATGTTATCCTATGGTAAGCAGATGCTAAAATCATATTTTTTTAATGGAAAGTGACACAAACAAGCAGATGGTTCAATTGATGATTACTAAAATATATCTAATGAATTTTCAAGTATATTAACATTATAAGTAAAAGACGCAAACAATTAAACTTATATTATAATAGATGAATTTTTAGAGCCATGATAGCTCAGTATTGGGGATCTCGCCATCAATTCTGTTTACTTGAGGCGTAGTTGAGTTCAAACCCTGGTACCCGGGCAGCAATGAAATTGTTAATTTTCTAATCGCACCCTTACGTGCTGATTTAACACGTGTCTTGAGTTAAAAGGAACATCGTGAGGAACCCTGCATATCTAAGAAATAATATTTCTGAAATAAATGAAGTCTACCAATCCATATACACCGGTTCACCGGATGGTAAGCGATCCCGTAGCCCAATGACACGCAACATCCGGAGTGTTGCGAGCGCGTTGCTAACCTGGGAACCTGGGATGAGGTCGGGATTTAGGATTTGGAGGGAAAAGAGAAGGTAGACATGACCATCCGGATTCCCCATAGATCATCCATACTTTATTTTATAAAGTAAAAATAATTATTTAATTGAATTGAATGCATTCTCTCATCTATTTCGTAAACAATTGGTGTCTTTCAACTTTTTTATGTGCTTCCTCACACTTTTTTTTTTACCACTTAAAATCAGGTCTTACTGTATTTTGCTGTGGGCATTATTCGTTCAAGAGGACTATCTGTGTATACTTATCCGTACTTATCCTAAATCTACAGATACCATCATCAGGGCGACGCAACCCAACATTCTTTAAGGACAAACTGATCCTTCTGTGCGGTGATCATAACGACACCTTTGTCAAATTCTGGGATAGAGTTTGCACTTTAGCTGGGGCATTGACTAGAGTTGTTAACGAAGAGGAACTGAACATGTCCGGAGCCCTTGCTTTGGTCACAGAACTGGATTGCCCGCACGAAGTGCAGAACAAAGCAAACCAGGATAATATTCCTCTAGTTTCGACTACTTGGATAGTTCAATGCCTGATCGAAGCCAGAGTCATTGCACCAACCAGCCACGATAAGTTCTCATTTATGTATGCTGAGCCGGAATGATCCTGGGACTTTAGAAAGGTCCTCATTATACGTGAATTTTGACACTTTTGAGGTATCTTACGATAGTGACGTTTTAAATTAGTGACAAAGTGTTATTCTTAAGAATACCAGTGGAAAAAGTATTAAAGTAACGAAAATTGTGTTAATAAGTGTTTTTCTGGGATAATTCAGGTGAAAAAATGCAGTTTTATGATCAAAGTATGCATCAAACTGACTCCAGTGTTGGTAAGTGTATTTATTCTTAAATCAATGACTTGGTATGAATATCATACTGTAAGTGTATTACTGGTATTTTTTTTTATATATATTCAGAACATTTTTACTTCTTTGCCTATATATATATATATAGGCAAAGAAGTAAAAATGTTCTGAATTGTAAAACTTAATTGTTTCGTGTATTACGTACATGGAATTATATTGATCTCTATTTTCTAGCAAATAAAGTTGATAATAAAATGTTGATGTGAAAACATATTATGTTCTTTCAACCACATGCATAGAAATAGGTACCTTTGTAGATCTTAAGGTTGTGATTTCTAAAGAATTACGGGCTAGGCAATGTATTTAATTATATAAATATTGTCTATTTGTCTTCTATGAACAAAATATGTCTAAACTGAATGTTTTTCTGCTATACTTATTGAAAATAAACCCTCATTATTATTATTATGGATGTATTTATTAACTTTGCAACATAATAGTTACTACTTTGTATTAGGAAGTATAAAGTGTCATTTCAATTGTTTTATTTTTATGATATTTTAAGTTTTAATAATAACTTATTAGATTTATAATTAATTAAAAAATATGCGGTCTTCAAAAAGGATATATTTTTTTTCATTTACAATTATTCATGACAGATGATACATTTAGCATAGTTAATGTAATTACGGATAAGGTCAGTATATGTAAGGACGGACAAAATAATACAAAATTAAATATATGTAACAAAATTTTGTGAATCTTTAGAATGCTGCTATGCTGGATTTTTGTCTGCAATATAAACAGCAGTGATGGCACTAAGAAAATATCAAAGAATCTATATGTTAATTAAATTATGAGACAGATGTGTAACCTGTCTGAATGTCTATAAATTTTGCCCAATAATACATTTTAAGTGAAATTTTTGACTATTTTCTCATCTGGTAATTAATTAGACAATGCCCAAAAGCGGTACCAAAAAATCTCATTCATTAAGATCAAAATTATATGGTAATTATTTCAATACCATATTATGACATTACGCTCTATAGATTTGATTTTTAAACAGGGAATTTAGAGTATAAAAGTATGAGTTTTGCCTTACATACATGACATTTACACAACCTCTCATAGAGATTTAGAATGCAATATTAACTATTTTCTATGAATCAATTTTTTGATTTTATCAAATATCTCCGACCCTGGGTTTTCTTTGCGAAAAGAACTTCTGTAGTCGTTAATATAATAAGTGTCGTCTCTATAAAAATTGTTTGATGATTGGAATGGACATTGTCATTTAAAATTTAACCTATTGTGACAACTTATAATATGGCTTAGGGGGTTTGAAATATAAATTTTCATGTATTACTAAGATGATTCTACTATAACTAACTTTATTGTAACATTGATATTGGTATGTGGGAATCCAAAATTGTTAAATGTATAAAAAAAATTAAAAATAAGCTTATGTACTAAATGTGTAAAACTAAATTGATACAAAAGTAGATTACAAAATAATTGGGTAAGTCTAACGAGTGTCCTTGACTGTTTTTGCATTTAGGAAAATTTATTGTATGTAATTGTTGATGTAAAACGGAAAAATTCTTGCCGTAGTAAAATTTTTCTCATATTTAATGTGTTGAAATCGTAATTGTGTCAAAATCGAACAGTGTTTTCTGAAATTAATAAGGCAACTAAATTATGACATGGTTTTAGTTATGATTTGTTACATTATTAATTTACTAAACAGGGTGACTGGTGAGTTACTAATCTTATTAAAGGAAAGCACTAAGTTTTTACTGAATTGTCATAATAATTATATAATAAAATTACGAGGCATAGTTTAGCAGAATTTTTTTTTAAATAAATTAAGTATAGCTATTTGGCACAGTGCCTGATCAGCTGTACGTTCGACATAAGTTATCGACCGCTCCAGTGCCAACCGAGCCGTGTCAGCTAGAGTGTACATACGTTTCGTGATTATTTGTTTACTTTTTGATTATGTTAACTCAGTGGTAAAGTAATATTTATTATTCATATATGATTCCCACATCCTCGAATTTTGAGTGACTCACCAGTCAGTCATCCTGTATAAACAGTATTGTTGCAAGTCATGTCTTAACAACCTTCACATTCTTGACAAAAGTGAAGTTAGCTGGGTTGCAAATTAAGGTATCATGGTTTGCAAGCAGTTTTCTTAAAATAAATATCAATGTAACTTATATTGATATTTATTTTAAGAAAACTGCTTGCTTTTGTTTTTTTTTTAAATAATAGAATATCTTAGATAGTATTTGGCATCAATATGTTTCAGGTATATTTAAGCAGCATTTTGAAAAATCATGTATTTAACTTTTTTGACAGATACAAGCTATTTTCAATTGCATAGCTTAATATTACATCAAATGTTTTTTCTTAAAGCAATTATTACATAGAAAGAATTCCAGTATCATATAAAATAGTCTTTATCTAAACTATATAAGTTATTCTCATTTCTTTCTTAAATTTAAACTATAATCATTTGTATTTAGAAAATTTTCAGTTTATTCTCATTAAGTAGTTATTTTTATAAATATTTATCACTTTGTTAATTTTAACAAATGAATGTGACATTGAAATGTATATTGAATAATTTTAATGTCTTGAAACATTATGTGCATATAGATAGCCTAAGATTTTTAACCGACATCAAAAAAAGAGAAGGGTTCTCAATTCAGATGTTGCTTTTTTTTTCATGAATGCTCGCGCTTATCTCCGTCGTTTATAAACGGATTTTACAAATTCTCTTTTTATTTGATAGGGTATTCTTCCGAAATGGTCCTGTAAAATTTTCATCAATCAGTACTTTGTTTTTGAAGGTATGTTTCGAAATTGCACTTTTGAGGTGTTTCAAGTCGGTTTTTGTTATTTTCTATGAAAATAAACTTGTTTCACTATAGACTAATAATTTATCACATAAATGTTTAAATACAATTTGTAGATTCAGCCATAATCACAAATATATCTAAATGATAGTGTTCAAAATGTAAAATTCTAAATAGTCTGTCAGTTTGTAGGATAGGTAACATTCCATTTTTGCTAAATAATACATGTTTCTGCAGAAATAGCTATTTTTTTTTAAATGACTTCAGTGTAAATATTTGTTAAGAACTTTTTGCTTATTTAAAATAGTAAGTATATTATGTTTAATAATCAATGCAACTTATAAGTTACATAAGTATTTTTGTCTGTATGTACAATTTACTTTTTGGTGACGTTTTGTGTATAGAAAAAACAACATACATGTCAAAAGTATGGCTTTTACATAAATTTGTTAATATGTTTGTGTTTGTTAGAAAAATCATTATCACTCCAAGATTTTTGTAAACTAACTGTAAACTCAATTCTTTTGCTAGCATTGTAAGTACTTGACTGTTTGTATTGCATTTTTTCTCAAGATAATTTTGAACTGTTTATCATGGATAATGTGTTTGATTCACTTGGGTAGGTAAGTTAATGTGAAATTATAAATGATTGTACAAAATGTGGTATTTGTTTTATTTTTTGCATCAACAGTGTAATAATGTTAAAACTGCCTCCATGGCCTAGTGCACGCTTGTTTGACAAACCGGGGGACAACACCTTTGTACTGGTGTTTCTTAGTTGGGTTAGGGCAATACAGGCTTATCACCCGATTCCCTGTAAAGAGATGATCCATGTGTTTGATGGACATGTAAAAAGTCGGCCCCAGTTGTGAATAACGCCTTTGGTAATTGTTAAAGGATGTCATTGTCTTCAAATATCTTAACAAACTAATCCATCCTTCAAATACAGTTTGTCCCTTTGGGTTGTGGAGGTCAAATGCCAATTGTTCTGTGTAAAAACTGATGTTCAGGTAATATTTGGTTAGATTAGAAGGTGACCCCAATTAATTTAGGAATAAGGCTAGGGGAGGAAGAAGTTAAGTTTTAATATCTGTACCAATTTATTTACGGCAGACTTTAAAAAATATAAGTAGCCTGGTTATTATGAATGGAACGATCTCAGGTCAGGCTTTTGGCCAATACATGGGTGAATTGCTTTTCAAGTAGGGGAAGGGTTGCCATTGCACTTTATTATAAAATATTGTGCGTTATTTATGGTAATTGTACGGTATACTTTATAGAGAACAATGAATTGCGCGAAAATATTTTATTTTTTTTAAACTAATTAATTTCTCACTTAAGAAGTTTTAAGAAAAAGGAACGATAAGTTTCCTAAGAACTGTTTGTTAAAAGTAATGGTAAATGTATTTTAAGCAAAATAATAAAATAAAACTTACTTAATTTTTAAGCAATATACTTTTGTCGGATCATATATGTGACCAATTTACTTTATTTGACAAAAAGAAATATTTTAAACACATTATAATATTACGCAACCTTTAAATCACCTATGTATTATTTTTAACGCTATAATATTTTAGTGTACAAGATATAATTATTTACCTACGTAGGACGTGTGCTGTTTTTTTGTCAAAATTTGACAAATGAAAAAAATATACAACAAAGTGACTCCAAAAATATCATACGTACTGGTCATCTGTCAAACTGCAAGAGAGTCTATCTGACGATTAGACCATGGTTATTTGTTATCAACTCAGACGTTGGCGAAATCATCGACTATCAATGGTGTCCAGTATTATTTAAAAGAAGAAGACTCCAAAAATATCGTTTGCTTCTATTTTTAAATAACAGACTTTTCTGGTTATATTTTAATAGGTTATTTTATCAACCATGGAATTTAATCAACAGCTCTACTTACCAAGATGCCTGGAGGATCTGCCTTTTTAATGTACCTTTTTCCACTCCTTTCCCTTCCTAACATTATAATTCCTAATATGTCCTCACCCATTATTAACCGACTTCAAAAAAGGAAGACAATATTTTCTTTTTTGTGTTGGCTGATTTCTTTTTTTGTGTTAGCTGATTTCTTTTTGTTGTGTAAGCTGATTTCTTATTTTGTGTTAGCTGATTTCTTTTTGTTGTGTTAGCTGATTTCTTTTTTTTGTGTTAGCTGATTTCTTTTTTTGTGTTTGCTGATTTCTTTTTTTATGTTAGCTGATTTCTTTTATTCGTGTTAGCTGATTTCTTTTTTTGTGTTAGCTGATTTCGTTGTTTTTTGTGTTAGCAGATTTCTGCGCAAGTTATGAACCGATTTGTAAAATTATTTTATTTGATAGGATATAGTCATGACTTAACTGGAATGTTCGAGGTATTAGGATCAAAGAAGCCTACCTAAGTAATTTATGATTTGCAGATGACTTGGTACTGTTATCAGAAACGGGATCAGAAATTCAGTACATGATACAATCATTCGATGACAGCAGTAAACTTGTAGGCTTTCAAATGATTCTATCCAAGAAAATGTTGATAACAAACAGTATTAAGCAATTATTATATGTTGATAGCGAGCCTCTCAAATATACAGACCACTACATATACCTGGGCAAACAAATTAGCTTTGATCAGAAAAGTAATGGTCTAGAAATGGAACGCAATACACAGTTAACCGGGAATAAATACTGGGCACTGAAGGATATATTCAAAAGCAGTATGCCAATAAAAATTAAAACTAGAGTACTCAACTCCTCATACCATGCCTGTCATATGCTTGTCAAACGTGAGAGTTCAACAAAAAAAGCAAGGGATAAAATAGTTTCATGCCAACGCGCAGTAGAACGCAGTATAATGAATATTAAAAAAATAAGACATATCACCAAGGCAAGGGATGGATTGGTGTGCTCAGGCGTTGAAATGGAAGTGGGCCGGACATTTGGCGCGCCTACAAGATTAGAGTCCCAAAAGAGTGACCACATGGGCTGGTCCACAGGGAAAAAGAAAGAGAGGTAGACCTGTTACTAGATGGGAAGAAAAGCTCATAAAAACAGATGGCCCAAACTGGATTCAAATAGCGCAATCTAGAAAATACTGGCTATCTTTGGAGGAGGCCTTTTCCCACAGAGGAGTCCTTGCTGACAATTGTATATTAGAAATATAAAATAACCGTACAGCTAACAGAAAAGTCGTGTCAGTCTGCATGTATAACTTACCTCAAGAAATATAATTGTTACTAATATAAATTGTAGACTAATATTAACACAATTTTCAACTTTTTCTTGATTTTCATGAAATTCTGAAATTTGATTTAACAAAGAAACTTAGACCAACCAATAGTTTCTTTTTTAAATCAAAGTATCTATAAATTTGTGTCACGAACGTTCACTTTTAAGATGATTGAAGTTGATTTTGCTTCTTTAGAAATAGTTATGTAATTACAATAACGCTGCAGAGGTAGTGTAATAATAGATACATCAACATTTATTTTACTGAAAGATTATAGAATGTCTCTTGATCTGCATTTTAATCGTATAGAAAAACAATATATATTAATTTTTGTAGTGGTAAAAAATATTATATACCATTTACATGCGCCGATGAATTATTTGATTTTCAGATGAAACAATAATTATTATTATGTTATTATTCATTTGTAGAAGATATAATAACGCCATCTACTGCCAACTAACAGTACTTATTAAGGTTTACGAAATGTTCCCTACCTAATAGTACAGTACCACAGTATAGATGGCGCGAGCATCATACAATGCCATTTTTTTTAAATCAACAATTATTTTATCACACCAGAATATGTAATTAGAAATTACAAGCAAATTTGATATCGTTAATACATATTGGGTTTACCTTTCAATAATAAACTCAATTTATTTTCAAATTATGCTTTGAATAACTGTCTAACTCATAAATGATTATAACACTAAGTTACTTACTTATTGTTTATAAAATCGAAATATTTAGTCAAACCGCATATAAACGGCCATTTGAAAACATGTATATGAAACTGCCTGCAGTATTTATTAAGAAACTGTAAATTTAAAATAATGTAGTTGAGTTTCAAATTTCGTTTAATTCGGTTCAATTTCTCAAAGACTTGTACTCGACTATCATAATACATCGGAATGATAGTTTTGTATCATAAAAACGGAATTTTTCAGCAAAATATTTTTCATTACCTCTATGTTCGTAAGGACGATATATTCACGTAAACACATGTTAAATTCTATCTATTTTGTCAATAAATCAAAATGTTCTGCATTGTTAAGACCATGGTTTATTTATTTTCATTTGATCTCAAAGTATGTACCATTTTACAAGAAAATTTATGCTATTATATATTATAAAACTGAGGAGTTTGTTTGGACGCGCTAATGTCAGGAACTGGTCTGAATTGAAACCTTTTAGTGTTGGATAGCTCATTTATTGGGAAAGGTTTTAGGCTGTATATCTTCATTTAATACGTGATAGAGCATAACATCTTTTTCACAACTTTTGCTGTACTTCTAAGGCCGCGGTCGGCCGTGGAGATACCACTTCATAAAGTCGGCATAAAATAATATATGCATGACGGGGATGCCGGATGGACATGTCTACCCTTCTCTTTTCCCACTCCTTTCCTCTCCAAATCCTTAATCCTATTCTATTCAATTTCCCAGGTTGACAACCCACACGTGAGTCTCCGGATGACGCATGTGTCTATGGGCGACGGAATCACTTTCTATCAGGTGAACCGTCTGCTCGTTTGTCTTCGTTTCCATAAAAAAATCACGGTATGACCAATAGGGGCGGAGCAACAATGAAATATGTTGAAGAAACGGGGAACATTTACGCGGTTACTCGGCTGACTTATTACTTCTACTAACAGATGGCTTCTATTTGTCTCTCAATTGTTTAAATCACTAAGAAAATATGTTAGTAATGCATTAATATTAGTCAAATTTGTACGTTTCGATGTTTGTTACTCTACCACACAGAAAATAATGAATATATTAACATGAAATTTGACATCCAGATAGTATATAAATTGTTTTAACAACATTTGAAATAATCTGTTGTATGCTTGCTGAAAATAAGCCATTTACTATTATTTGCTAACAATTTAATATATATTCTTTACAATTATTTCGATTTTCAGAGTTATAGAAATGTTATCAAGTGTATAAAAGAATTCAAAACGATACACTTACCAGCATTTAAATCACGGCAAAACACCTCATTGTGTTTAAATAGCTCCAAAGTCGAAGGTCGCGGGTTAATCGAGTGACAATATACGTCTGGGCTATGAAACAACCGATTTAGCATACAATATGTCCCCTACCATCGGTTATCATCCCGCTGTCACTGACCTCGAGTGTAACCGATACGAACCACGAAAGTGTATCATTTAACCCTAGGCCAGTATAGGGCCAGACGTAAGGTTACCACTATATAAGTAATTACCAATTTCCATGTCATCCCAGTAACGACTTGACGGGGTTGCTCGCTGGTTGGGGATGTGTGATCAAGTGTCGATGGATGCAGTGTGTGAATGACCTTATATTCGTGATGTTGTGTAGCCTAGTGTGTACGCGCCCTTCTTTTAAGGTCGGCGGTTTGAATCCCGCGGAGAACAATAAAGTTTGTTTAACACTGCCGTAGTCGGACCGAGTTATGCCAAAGTGTACCAACTGCATGAAATTGATTTCGAAAACATGACGTTTTAAGTTACGATTTTGTTATTATCCATAGTCCAACTATCTGAATACATTTTTTGTTATTGGAAATTTGTATATTTTGCTAAGGAAAGCCTACACGTGTATAAGTCAACTCTGTACTGGTTTAGATTTTTCAAATAATTGAAAATAATCGTTCTCGGTATGTTTTGGCACAAATGGCTTTATCATTTTACAACAGACACACACAACAACGGTTCATACACACATGTTTTAATATTAAATGAAACTAAATAGGGCGTTTTTTGCTGAGTTGAAGAACAATAAATTTTGATCAGTTTGGTATCAATAATTCATTTATATGATAATATATGGGTTGGTACATTTTGGCATAACTCGATCCAATTATAAAGCAGCTTTACGCGACAGATTTTAAACTATTATTTGTAACCCATAAAAATATTTGCTCCAGGTGGGAATCAAACCCACGACCTGCGTCGCCACTGCCAACGACGCGACACAAAAATTTTAATTTAATTTTATCGAAACGAAGACAAACGAGCAGACGGTTCACCTGCCCTGTGATCCTGTCGCCCATGGACACACGCAACATCCGGAGAGTTGCGAGTGCGTTATCAACCTGGGAAATTGGATAAAATAGGTTTATTGGATAGGATGGTTCGGGATTAAGGATTTGGAGGGGAAAGGAGTGGGAAAAGAAATGGATAGACATAGCCATCCGGCATCCCCAAAAGTCATGCATACTTTATTTTATGCCGACATTATAAAGGGCGGTGGTACTTCCCTGGACGAGTGTGGCCGTAAAAGTGCAGCAAAAGCTGTGAAAGGAAGTTTTGCTCTACAAGCTGTGAAAATTGCGTCAACCGGTCTTAAAAGTGTTGATGTTTCTTGGTTGGATCGCTTGAAAATAAATACGATCCATACGTCGGATGGGCATGTAAAAAGTCGGTCCTGCGCCTGACCTCTCTCCGGTCGTGTCGGTTATTCGTCCTAAACAAAAAATAAAAATAAAAAATAATCGGGCTATGAAAAAGAAAAGAGTGCACCGGTGCTAGAGCATATACTTGTGCACTATAATATCTCCTGCGCAGCTGATCTATCAGTAGATTTGATGCCATGGCCGTAATTCGGTCAGGAGAACTTTATTTCCAACCGATGTCAAAAAAGGAGGAGGTTTTCTATTGGACTGATTGTTTTTTTACGCGTGTTAGCTGATTTCATTGTTATGAACCAATTTTCGAAATCCTTTTTTTTTGAAAAGATATAGTAACAAGGTTGTCGAGTATAATTTAAAAAAAATCGGTTTACATGCCTCTTTGTACTATTGCTAATAATTTTTGTATTTTTCTTAATCTATCTGATTCAAAACTATTTTAGTTTTAGCTCATGATTATGCATAAACCCAGTTCAGGGTCCGCGATCCAAGGTTTTGAAATATAGGCATAGCTTAGTTCAAGACCCGCAGAATGTGTTATTTTTTTTCTTTATGGAAAGGAAGACAAACGAGCAAACAGCTTACCTAATGGTAAGTGATCCCGTCGCACAATGACAAACGCAACGTCCGGAGTTCGCGAGTGCGTTGTCGACCTAAGAATTTGGATAGAAGAGGTTTATTGGATAGATGGGGACGGGATTAACGATTTGGAGGGGAAAGGAGTGGCAAAAGTAGAGCGTAGAGGTGACCATCCGGCGTCCCCAAAAGTCATGCATACTTTATATTACGCCGACTTTATAAAGGGTGGTGGTACTTTGCCGGGCGAGCGAGGCCGTAGAAGTGCAGCAAAAGTTGTGTGTGAAAGATGTTATGCTCTATTAGGAAAAATAAAGTCATGTCACCGAGCTAATATTTACGTATTTACATTTACTTATTATAAAAAAACTACATAAGGTAATTCGACCAAAATAAAAAACAAATAAAAAAAATGTTTTTGTGAACAAGCCTTTATAGACGTATAGTGCTCTTCAAGACGTATCAAATGAGCCCTAACTCGATTTGCGTCGTTTTATTAAAGAGTTCCTATGCCTTCCAGCTCCATCATCAGATCGGCTCTAATCATAATCAGGAAAGGAAGACAAACGAGCAGACGGTTCACCTCGGGTTTGATAGGTTTATGGGATAGGACGGGGTCGGGATTAAGGATTTGGAGAGGATAGGAATAGGAAAAGAAAAGGGTAGACATGGCCATGCGGCATCCCCGAAAGTCATGCACACTTTATTTGACGCCGACTTTATAAAGAGCGGTGCTACTTCCCCGGGCGAGCACGGCCGTAAAAGTGCAGCAAAAGCTGTGTAAAGTTGTTATGCTCTTCTACATCTAAATTGTCACGTAATTGCGTCCAAAATTTCAGCTTAATCGGAAACCGGAAAGTGGAGAGATACACAGACAACGGCACAGTTGAAACTAAAAGAGAAATTGGATAGAATAGGTTTGTTGGTGGGATGGGGTCGGGATTTAAGATTGAATAAATATTTTTTTCTTTTCCACAAAAAAAAACAGATGCCTTGTGAGGTAATAAAAAATGACAACGTATTTGATTCTTTGAATGTCATTTCATTCTTGTTTGTCTTGATTTGTTTAATATAAACATAAAATTATCTTTGGAATGCTACAATAATAATGATAACTGTTATAAAAAACAGTAACCCTTGGTGCACTTGGTAGTTCTGTATCACCGATGTCGCTATGGATTCGATTATCACTATTTTTAAACTTATTTCAATCTGGGCTTCTGTCTACGACATCCTGACAAAATTTGTAGTCAGACTATATCTCACGTACTTATTTTTTTGCAATTTAAAAAAAAAATATATAAAAAAGAAATATAATTTTTTATTTACGATTATGTTATAAGCGACTCGTTTTTTGGTAAAATACTTTATTAGGAAAAAATAAAATTATATTACCAAGATTTAATTTATTCAATTATTACGTATCTACATTAACTAATTATAAAAAAATCTACATAAAGTAACTCAAACAAAATAAAATTCGAATAAAAAAAGTCTTAAACAAGCTTTTATAAGCGCTTTTATAATGCTCTTCGAGACGAATCAATCGAAACTAAAGTCGATTTGCGTTGTTTAATTTTTCTTTTGATAAAAAAAATATCATTTTATAAAAAAAATAAATATAATTCTTTATTTATAACTATGTTATAAGCAACTCGTTCTATTGTAAAATAAAAACTTTTCCTTTATATTTTGTCGTAATATTTTTTTAGATGTGTGTTTAAAACAAAAGCCTTAACTTGAACCGCCTCCGTGGCCTAATGGCATGGGCACTTGCTTTGCAAACGGAGGTCGTGGGTTCGAACCTCGCGGGGGAGCAACGAAATTGCGTTGTTGTTTCTTGGTTGGATTAGGGAAAGCTAGCTGATCACCGGATTGCCTAAAAAGAAAGATGATCCATGCGTCGGATGGGGATGTAAAAAGTCGGTCCCTGTTGTCAAGAACATCTTTGGCAGTCGTTATAGGATGTCAGTGCCTTCAAATATCCCGACAACTAATCCATCCTTCGAATTCAGTTTATCCCTTTGGGTTGCGGAGTTCGGATGCCAATCGCTCTGCGGAAAAACTGAAATTCAGGTAATATTTGGGTGGATTAGAAGCCGACCCTAACTAACTTGGGAAAAGGCTAGGAGGAAAAGGAAGAAGATTTTATTCTGTAGTCATCGGAAAAAAGGAATTTTACCAAAATAAGTTATTGGTCAGTGTTAAGCATTGATATTTTATTCACGGTCCATTAAGTTCACTAAAAATTACCCTTTAAAGGAATATGTTTTTGTATTTATTTAAAAACAAATTTTAAAGGCGATTTATATAATGAAATAGGGAGTCAAACCTTCTTTGGTATTCTATGTGATGCAATCTGGCCATTAATAAATAAAAGAAAATATATATAAAAAAGGGCAAAATTAGTAAATGTTTTTACACAAACGTGCCACATTACAAATAAACATTTCTCTCGTCATCAATATTTAAACACAATACACTGATTATTATTTATATGTTAATTTAAAAGATAATAATTTGACATTGGTATTATTTGGAATTCGGAATCTGCACAAGATATGAAGAGGCCGAAATATCTCGCGTAACACAGAAATGAAACTGGTCATTGCATTCGCGTCGTCAATATTCAGCTACGGGGCTAAGACTTGGACCCTGAAAAGGGCCGACAGAGACCGCATCGACTTCTTCGAAATGTGATGTTAGAGGAAAATGCTGCAGATTCCTTGGACGGCCATTTGCATCAATGTTTGCAATTCTGTGAGAGCTAAATAAAAGAAACCAGACTGTCCACCATCTGTCTCGGTT
>JAOCPS010034188.1:0-17113 GCA_025505425.1 Graphium colonna | reverse complement strand
GCATGTTAACTTTTATTTCCGCAATATGTGACCAGCAAATATAAATTTAAAATAAATAAATATAGAGAATTAGAATTTAGCTTCTTTTCCATATGTGGCCTAACTTACACTGACGATTTAAAATACTTTTTTCCGGCCAAACATTTCTGAACTCGAGTTTATGTTTTTAGGTGGTCGCAGAACAGAATTGGGTACCTATAGTTGAACTGATCCGAGTGATTGCTTTTATTGTAGCGTGGTGCACGAAAACCTTTTTTAGAAATTATAGGACCACGGCTAAGAAGGAATGCCGAAAATATGTGTTATGATTCCGTTGGTATCGCCAACTCCATATATTAAACATCCAAGAATAAACATCCTCGGCACGTACGCGGGGATTCATCTATCAAAGGAAGAAATGTTGTAAGCACAGTACCTTAAAATAAAGTGTAATTCTTGTATTGAGTAGTCAAACTAGGGGATGGTCAAAGATGACTTTCCTATATTGTTCAAAGTTGTCTAGTCTATAATATATAACTTAATAATAGGTTTTTAACTATGAAATTGCCGTTTCGTATGCAATAAGTGAAAGTATTTATGTTTTTTAACTTTTCTATTTCTGTTATTAAAAATGATCACCAATGCAATCCAAGCATCTTTGCCAACGCATTGGCATTGACTAATCACATCCAATTGTTTCCAGCCACCCTGCGAAGACCGTCGCTCGACCTTGCGTGAGGGCGACCTTCACTATGTTTGTTGAGACGCGATCTCCACTCTCGAACACGTCTACTTTAACAACAAAACAATAACCCATGTATATTTTTTAATTTCCCTCACAAAGTTGTTTTTACCCATTTACAATATATGCTCGAGGTAAATGCATTTTTGAACCACCTTAAGAGAAACACCGTTCGCAACAATCAGATCCGGAGAAATATGTTCATTGAACTTGATCTTTGTCTTCTCTAGGTTCATCCGGAGCCCAAGGCGTAGTAACACATCAGCTAGGTTGCCTAGCATCAGTCGTAGGTTTTCCAACGTTTCAGCCATCAAAACGATGTCAGCAGCAAATGTCTGATGTGTCAATGTGTTTTCATTAATTTTTAATAACAGTAATAATAACATTTATTAGCCTTAGAACTAGTACTTCGTAAAGTGGTTCACAATGTTTTAGTCCCCAAAATTCAGCCAATACAAATAAATGGCATGCAAATTTATTACTAACTTCTCTTCCTATTTTCATGTACTTGAAAAAATATTGATAATCATAACTTATTTGAAATATAGTACTGCTTTTTAAAGCAAAGACTAATATCTTTTTATCATCTTCTTTTATTATATGTAAAACAACTACTTTACTTGGCCCGTATATGTGTAGGTATGTTTACTTTTAAGGATGTGTCTATACTCGTGATGTTCTTTAAAGCTACTAATCCGGCCTTGAATATTAACTTTATAGTACGATTTCAATTTAAATTTTGATCCGAAACTTAAAATAATACTGTTAATCTTATGAACTTCTAATTACAACTTTAAATACTTAAAAAGATGTTCTGCGATATTGTTGTATTCTACTACGAGCTAATCGATATGTACAGCAACAGCTGTATGTAAGATATTGATTTGCAATAGTAACTACCTTACAAGGATGCATCTGAAATGATCCCATATTTTAGTAGTATTTTGAAATAAACAGTGACATAATAAATTTAGACAAGAAATTAATTTTCAATTACATCTTATAAGGTTGCCGTGCAGACACTTAAGGATAGAGATTCATGCCTTACTGTGACAGAGGTATCACCTTCACCCATCCTTTGACGAAGAAGCAAGAATGTTTAATAAATGTTATATTGCTTTTCACAAAATTGCACCTTACGAGAATATTCAAAGGGTACCTGTTCTAAGCCTCAATATTAAAGGATAGCCGGACCATGAATTTGATAAAGTATATTAAAAATTCGCAACTTTTGTTGTTCAAGTGTAAATGAAAAGTTTTGGCACGTGTTGTGTTAAATAAATATAAACTAATGGTTGTAAAAAGAGAGGTAAATGAAATGCACTTTAATATATCACAAAGGACGATCATTCATTACGAACTGAAATAAATATAAGATTAATTTTACAGAAAATTACAAAAACAAACTGTACATTTTCGAAATATATTGTTTTCTGTTATTTTGATAAAAACTACTTCTCGAGCGATTATACTGAAAACAATCATAGAACTATTTTAAAAGTGTATCCTTATAGTTAAAGATACATTTTTTAAATTGTATCAACACACACACGTTTTTGGGGTCGGTTAAAAATGGTCGTGTCCTTGTGACCGGTTTTAATTATTTTTGAACATTCCCATGACAAAAGAGGGTACTTAATGATAGAACGACCAAAGTATAATTCATAGGAATATTTCGGAAGTGTATCCTTACAGACAATTAACTTTCTTTATAACAAATGTAAAGAAAATTAAAATCAGTTCATAAATGACAAAGATACATACTACGATAGAATAGTATGACATTTTAGCTATCACTCGGCACATCTAATGGTAAGTGATCCGCTGTTCATGGACTCCCCCAAAACCGGAGAAGTTACAGGAGTTGACGGTCTTTAAGGTAGGAATATGCTCGTTTTTTGAAGGTCCATATGTCGTAACGGTCTCGAAATACCGCTGGCGACAATTTGTTCCACAGGGGTGTAGTGCGTGGCAGAAAATGACGACTAAAACGCACTGTAGTGGACTGCCAACCGAAGAAATACTACCTGTATTGATGGTATTTGGTGGAATGTCGTGTTGGGTACGCTGAGCGATTTGTACAGACGGCATTATTCTGAACCCCAAAACACTTCTTGTGGTAGATGCGGTATAGTATGTTTAGAGATGCTACATCTCTTCGTAAGGCTAAGGAATCGAGCTGAGCGGAGAGGACTGGATCATCGATAATTTGAGTAGCTTGACATTAGATACGATCAAATGGAAGGAACTGGTAAAGGGATGCTGGTGTTGGTTTAAACTGGACTAAATTTAGTCGATCCCAATCTGAGATTTTGCCAAACAATCTATTTCAGCTCCGGCTCTCATGGACGCGGTCCTCAGAAATATTTGCCCGGCTTGTAAACAAGGTTTCGACTATACAGTCATCTGCATAACAATGAATGTTGCTCATGTGCAACAAATCATTATTGTGCAGAAGTGGTAGTGTGGAAGATAGCACGCAGCCTTGTGGGACACAAGGGTTCACAGACATGGCGTTGAATCATGTACCCTCGACAAAGACCTTGATGTTTCGATCTGCAAGGAAGCTGATTATCCATTCGTATAATTTCTCGGGTAGTCCGTAAGATGTGACCTTGGAGAGGAGCGCTTAAATCCATACCTGTTCCAGTACCAGCTGTTAATATTTCCGTAGGTCAGATAATTGTAACCCTACATTATATTAAAAGAGCAACTGCTGAGTTTCTCGCCCGCTCTTCTTAGTAGAATCTGTCTTCCAAGCTGGCGGTAGCTTCTTCACGAACATTAATATATCTGTAAAATTTTGAAGTTTCATAAGAACGCGTAAGCGTCTATGTGAATAAAGATATTTTGAATTTGAATTTGAATACCCGGTCAAAGGCTTTGCTACGTCCAAACTAACTACCAAGGCTTCCCCCTTGCTCTCAATTACTTCCCTAAATCAATGGGTTGGGTAGACAAGTAAATCGCTAGTCTACCTGACCCTTTGATGGAAGGATGGAAATAGATCACTAGCTGATCGACTTTTACGAAAACCGTAATGTCGATCATTGATTAGCTGGTGACCTTCAAGATATTTCAGGCGGTGGCTGTTGATAATAAACTCTATTAGTTTTGAGAACAAGGAGGAAATGGCAATCGGCTTGTAGTTGGACGGATCCGAGCGTTCGCCTTTCTTTGGGATCGGGTGCACTAAAGCCGTTTTCCAAGATAATGGAACCATGCCTTAAGAGAAGGAGTGCCTAAAACGCCGCGTCAAAACCGGTGCCAACCCTGGAGCGCACTCAGCACAATAGCAGGAATTCCATCTAGGAGAAAAGCGCTTTACGCACAGCACTTAGATGGAAGCGTATTTCTGGCATGGAGTGTTAACATCGCGGGATAGACGGCGTGTGTTCCCCCATCGTTCAAAGTCGAGTTTGACGCTAAAAGAGTGCACGTCATTGCCGCAGTGCATGGGGGATAAAGATGACGTACAGAAGTTCCCTTGAACTGATTTGACAAAAGACCATAACGCGTGAGTGCCCGAAAGCAGGCGAAATAATTTTGCCAATTCTACTAATATGTTCCGACTTTGGTGCGTCTCGAGCGCTTTTGAAGGACCAGGAGGCAAAATTATACTCCTCTTCCAGTGCACTGGTATTTACATCGCAAGACGCTACCGCCGTGGCCCAGTCTCGATAGCATTCTAGCTTATCGCGAGAAGCTGTCTTGCAGGAGCGACTTGACTTGACTTGATCTTGAATTATAAATTTGATTGAAACCTAGTGAAATCATAAAAACAAATAATTTACGTCTATTGATATCCACAATACTCGGCGAGTTGTAGATTTGTTAACAGTTTTTAGATTAAAACTTTATTGACAAGCAGAAATAAATTCAATTTACCAGCGTTTTGTTACAAACAGGAGCATAATAATTTCAGACACTGAATTAATTTATTAATACATTTTAAAACGTTTATATTAGACTGACATGCAAACTTTATAGGATAGTGCTTGATCTAGTATAACAGAAGCACTTCCATGTATCCTTTGACGAAGTAAAGCAAGAATGTCTAATAAATTTTATATTGCTGTTCACAAAATTGCATCTTACGATAACGTTCAAAGGGTTCATACTCTGAACCTCAATATTAAGGAAAAGCCGGACTATGAATTTGCTGTTATATAGTGACATAACTGTCTACTACTTCCGCTCCTCTAAAGTAAAAGTTAAGCTGTAACGTAGAAAGTCAGGTAAAGCAAGTAGTGTTATAAAGATTATATAACTATGTACGTCAACGTTTACAAAAAATGTGACGGTATGTGTGTTTAGAAATTTTATAATACAAGAAATTTTTATATTGCATATTTATAAAAATAATGATTTAAAAATGCACAAACCTAATTTATCAATTTCGATAATCTGATTTAATTTATGCGCAGAATTTTTTTGTGCATATGGGTTAAAATATTATAGTTTATGTAGTTTTATTGTAGGCGGGCATAATTAGTACAGTCAGCATCAGATATATCTACACTGTTATGGTATTCATAAGTAGGTAAACGTTTTAATCGTTAGAAATTGATTGATATTTCAGTTGGCAATTATGTATGAGCGTTTAGTGTTCCAAAAAATATCTTATCATCCAGAGAGTCAATGGTAATTAAGCAAACAATTTTATTCATCAATTTACCAAAATGAAACTTATTTATTTGATATAAAATCCTAACTCTAATAAAGGCATTTGACGCTTCTCGAAAGCAGTACAGACTTGTCTATCTTTGCATATGTCTATCTCACATTTCATTCAAGAAATTTGTATTTAAAAAAAAATATTTGCAAGTTTTGATTACGGATAAGCAAATAACGGGACAGGTGAAACTACATAAAAGCTTCTAATTGCTAAACTTTACTAAAAATATACAAAAACGATAGCATTTTCAAACATGTAAGATAGTTTTTATTTTCATATATTAAACAAGCCATCTAATTTCACCAAGTATTAGCAGTATAAATAAGAATAAAAAAAAACTTGTGGTGTCGTGTGACACGAGATAGGAAGGAAGTTCCTTTTATAAAAATATTAATTTCAAATTCTACACGAATAAGATATAATATAAAACTGCACCCCCACCCCTCGTAGACTATACATTTGACACTGTAAAGCTATCATACATAGACTATAGATACGATGAATCTTACGTGGTATATCTGTCTCACATTTTGTTCTATCGCGAATTTAAAAACTTTATGTTGTAAGGAACGTGATTTGAAGCAATTTTTATTAGACTAATACAAGAGTTATTACTTTTTTATAAATATCCCGTTTAAATTTAATTTTTTTAACCACCTTCGATAAAACCGAGAGGTTATATCTTCGTTTCTATAATTTAATGTATGTATGTTACCGATTTCTCTGCCAACTATTGGCATATTTTAAAAATTCTTTATTACAAATTAATAAAAAAAAAACACTTCAAAAATAGTGGCATAAAATTTTCATTAGAGTCGACTACTACGTATTTTTTAAATGAAAATAACGGAAAAAATATATCACATAAGTTCACTTTTAAGTCGTTTGAAGTGGATTTTTTTGAGTTTTAAACCGACTTCAAAAATAAGCAGGTTCTCATTTCAATCGCTATTTTTTTATGTATGTTCTTCTTGTATATTGTATGGATCAGAAGTTATGCTCCTAGATCAAAAATCTTCTAGAGCTTCAACATGCGTGATATGTTATATTGGGGAAATGTCACTTATCCGACATCCGGTCGTGATCCGGTATACGGGCCCTTATCGCGACCGCCTGATGACTTTGACACATGACTTTTTTTAATCGATGGCTGGGGGCGGTGAATACCGCCCCGGAACGCGGGTGTAGCGTGTGTACGTGGTGTTGGCTCACCATGCTCTGAGACGAGGGAGTACTATGGTGATTTGCATGTTATTCATACGTGTTTGTGTAGAGTGATTTAGCGGGACCCCCGACGGCTGGTCCTGAATATCTAAGTCCTCCCCTCCTCCCTCCCTTAACCGGGTCAAGGAGGACATTTCGTGGACGACGCTTTTTAAAGTCGCGTTTGGATTGGGTTTATAACTTGCCGCAGTTACTACCAGGGGGTTTGAATGATTCTCGGCTCTATCAATGAACCTTTTTGAAATTTCTTTATTGAAAGCGCGTATTGTTTGAAGACGACAGTCGCTTTGTAGATCGACATTGCGCTGATACCACTGGGCACCGGTTGCCTTGCGGATGAATTTATTTTGAATTACCTGTAAATGATTCAGCTGTGAGGATGCTGCGTGAGCGAAGCATGGGCTTGCATAGGTTATAATTGGCCTTATGCATGTTTTGTATAATAGGAATTTGTGTCTTAAGGACATTTTGCTCCTGTTGTTTGGCGCTGTCACCGATTCTATTGCTGATGTGGTGCAACAGGGTATGGAAATGTATATTCCATCCCATGTGGTCCCCATCGGTGGTAAGTCAAGACTCTGGTTCAGTCGCTCTTGTAAGTAAGAATGCTATCGAGCCTGGGCCATGGCGGCAGAGTCTTGCGATATAAACACCAGTACATTGAGAAAGGAGTACAATTTTGCCTCCAGGTCCTTCAAAAGTGCCCTAGCGGCGGCAAAGTCGGAGCACATTGGCAGAATTGGCGAGAGACTAGTACAACAGCCTTCCGGCACTCGCGCATTTTGGTCTCTCGCTAAATTTGTCCTAGGGAACTTCTGTACGCCATCTTTACCATCCATGCACAGCGGGGATTACTCGCTGGCTAACGAGAAAGCCGAGCTTCTGTGCGCTATTTTCAAACGTCAAACTCGCCTTTCGATGATAGGGGAAACACACCGCTGACCATCCCGCGGTGTGTGTACTTCATGCCTGAAATACGCTTTCACTTGAAAGCAGTGCGTAAAGTTCTTTTCTCCCTTGATGTCCATAAGTTGAGTGGGCCCGATGGAATTCCCGCTATTGAGTTGAGGACGTGTGTTCCAGAGTTGGTACTTATTTTAACGCGTCTTTTTCGGCACTTTTACACCTTAGGCGTGCTTCTGTCATCTTGGAAAACGGCTTTAGTGCACCTGATCCCAAAATCATCGCAATCGCTCGGATCCGTCCAACTATAGGCTGATTGCCATTACCTCCTTGTTCTCAAAAATTATGAAGTCAATTATCAACACCCAACTCCTCAAGTACCTAGAGGATCACCAGCTGATCAATGACCGACAATACGGTTTCCGCAAAAATTGATCAGCTGGTGATCTACTTGTGTACTTGATCCATCGATGGGCGGAAGCAATTGAGGGCAAGGGAGAGGCTTTGGCAGTTAGCTTGAACGTAGCAAAGGCCTTCGATCAGGTATGGCACAAAGCGCTTCTTTCCAAGATCACATCTTACGGACTACCTGAGAAATTATGCGACTGGATAACCAGCGTCCTTGCAGTCGGAGCATCAAGGTCATTGTCGACGATGCATGCTACGACGCAGACTGTGAACGCTGGTATCCCACAAGGCTGTGTACTATCTCCCACACTATTCCTTATGCATATCAATGATTTGTTGGGCATTTGCAACATTCGTTGTTATACAGATGACAGTACTGTAAACACCTTTTATACAAGCCAGGCAAATAATCCTCAGAACCGCGTCTACGAGTGCCGGAACAAACTTGTGTCTGAAAAGTCGAAATTTTGCTTAGCAAAATCTCAGATCGTGGTCGACTAAATCTAGTCCAATGCAACCCTCAGAAGACACAAGTTTTCGCGTTCACCGCTAAAAAGAAACCCTTTGTCGTGTCTCCTCACTCTAAGAACACTTCCCTGGTTGTCACAGCTTCGATCGGAATACTCGGCGTCGACATATAGAGTGACGTACAGTTCCGCGGTTACTTGGAAGATAAAGTCAAGTTGGCGTCTAAAAAACTTGGCGTTCACAGCAGAGCAAGGTAGTACTTCAAGCCGTCTCACTGCATGCAACTTAACAAAGTACAAGTTCGGCCACATATGGAATACGGTTCTCATCTCTGGGCTGGGCGCCTCTTTAACAGCTTTTTTCATTTGACCGCATCCAACGTCGAGCTATTCGAATTGTCGATGACCCAGTTCTTTCCGATCAGCTTGATTTCCTGGCCCTGCGTAGAGATGTTGCTTTTGCATATACCACGAGTGTTCTGAGGAATTGTTCGGAATAATACCTGCTGTTGAGCTTGTACAGCGTACAACGCAGCATACCACTAAGTACCATCGCTATCACCTTGATCGTTAACAGTCCACTACCATGAGATTCTGCCGTCACTTTCTGCCACGCACGACACCTTTGGGGAATCACTGTCGCTGGCGGTATTTCTGAACCGATACAACTTAGGGACCTTCAAGAAGAGAGCCTATTACTTATATATAATTATTTAGAGGAATTGTTAGGATTAATACCAGCTGTACAATTTGCTCAACGTATAACGCAACATTCCACCAAATACCATCAATACCACCTTGACGATTTGCAGTCCACCACAGTGCGTTTTTGTCGTCATTTTCTGCCACTTTTTCTGCCCTGTAAAACCAATTGTCGGCAGCGGTATTTTCGGACCCATACAACTTAGGGACCTTTAAGAAAAGAATATATTCCTACTTTAAAAGCCGGCAACGCTCCTATAACCTCTCTAGTGTTGTGGGAGTCCATGAGAGGCGGTGATCATTTACCATCAGGTGAGCCGCTTACTCGTTTGCTTCCTTCTTCATAAAAAAATCATTTTATTTAGAATTATATTAGAAACACGTCGTCCATAATCAGAATTATAAGTTATTATGGTTGAACCTATAAAACACTCTTAAATTATAATAATTTGTCGTTATACTCTGATCAAAGTATAAAGACTGATTTTTATATGTGATACACTAGGACTGAGTAAAATATCTTTCCTGTTTGAATGTAGCAAAATATCTTCTTTAATTTCAATATTTCTGCCTACTTAATATGTTCTTGTTAAAAGTCACTAATTTTTAATGTTTTGACGTTATTATAACTATTGATATACGCTATAAGTAAATTTATCTTAAGTTAAATATTATTATATACTGAATTTATTCAAATGTATTTTTATAGAGGTTTACGTCTCGCATCAACACTTCAAAGCAGTTTCATTTATACATTTCCTTGATCTAACCCATAATTTGAAGATATGAAAAAGAATACGCTTCATCGGCTTTTCTCCTACGTAAGGCTGCCATCTGTCCGGGTTCCCTCGGATTTGTCCTAGTTTTGAAGACGTCCGGGGAACGTATGGGCGGGGTTTAAATTGCAGTCCGGGTGCAATGCGGACTACGAAATAAGTCTGGTTTTTCGATCAGCAGATCAATTCGTTTCTATAATTAAGATAAATAAAAACTATCGATTAGGTAGGTATTTCACCGCACGCGCGGTCGACGCTATTTTACTACGCGAGCGGAAAATTTCTGTTTTTGGAACATTACAATACGGGAGAATATCTATAGACGTGTAAGCAAAATAATACTTAAGGTATTAAATTATTTAAAGGTGAAAAAACCCTGAAGGATTATCTGTTGTTTGTAAACAACATGGCTTTAATATGAGTACACATAGACTCACATAGTGTTACAATATAAAACGCAGAAGTGCTGCCTCTAATTCAGGTTTTTTTATATGCTTGGCCAAGCTATAACTAAGTCATTACTATTGGATTTGTTTATTTTTTATTTAATACCTAAGCTAAAAGGTTCAAAATAAAGCAAAAATTACCCACTTGTCGCCACAAGAACGATTAAGCACACTATTTCATGCACCAAAAGGCTTAAATTTTTAGTTTTCTTCTAAGAAGTACGGAGTAAAATATATTTTAGTCAAGATGTATTGAAATGTCCGGGGTGAAAATCCGGAAAACTTACGCTTCCGGTTCTGGCGGGGGGTTTTAGAGATCGCAGCCCTACTCCTAGTAGGGCTGCCATCGGCTTAATAAAAGAATAAATGGTCCTAATAAAATTTCGACGGCTTTGTTTGAGAGAAACATTTATCCATTTCCTGCTTTCAATTTGAAGATCTGCTTGGGTTATTTTAACAATAAGTATTTTCTAGATCATTATTCGTGTTGAATTTTTGCCTAACTTATATAAAGTAAAAATTTAATCAAAATTTTTAAATGTGTAAGTCGTAAGCCGATTATTTAATTTTTCATGCTCAATTATGTTTTCCAAGTCGATGATTAGTAAACACAACAAACAGAGAATTATTAGATTATTACTTGTTTAGCTTTAATTAATACAATAAAAAATATTTATCAAAATATGTTCTTAGTAATATACTAACACCAAGCAGTCTTCTCAAGTTTTATAATGTAAACATATAGAATTTTCCTCGTTATGTGTGTATATAAAAAAAAAGTTTTAAAACGGCTTAAAGCAATTAAATTGCATATTGTGAAATTAGGATACAAAGGATGTCCATACGAAATCTCGTTAGATCCCATGGTGCGTACTGCGTTTTTTAAGTTTTAATAATATTTAAATCAGAATTTTTCGGGAATTTTGAATTTGAATTACGCATACCAAATAATTTATGTGTACTCCTCTAATTGTAATAATTATGTAGTGTGGTGAGACAATAAAGAAGTATTATTATTATTTCTATTTAATCTCAGACATAAATTGTCTACATTGAGAGTAATTATAAGTTGACTATTCATTAACCAGAGACGGGGTCGTTTGGCCAAATGAGTAGAACATTTCAGATTAAAAGATGAGTGTGATGTACATATTAAACTTATTATAACTTAAAATACATAATAAACTTATTATAACTTGGAACACGATCTAGAAATTTAGTAATTACATTAATGGTATTTTATAAAAACTGTTATATTATGTATTATTTTATATATTTCTGGTAACAAAGATTTAAAGTTATTTCGTGTAAAGATAATAAAATATCGATAGGGGTTTTCTCTTCATTATTCTTCAAAAAAAAGTTAAATCGTTACTGAAGAACTACCATGCTCAGCGTTTTATAAAGTGTTGAAGGAAATGCTTTTAATTGCCAACCTTGTAAACTATTTATCTATAAAAAAACATTAAGAAACCTCAAGTTTGCAAGGCATTAGACTATAAAGCAGAACTAAATGTGTAAAAATAAATAAGGAAAAATATTTAAATAAAAGATAACACTCATTAAAAACACCGTGTAGTAATTTAAATAAATAAAATTAAACAAATGAATATCAAACAAAATTGTATTAAACAAGTTTATTTTCAAAGAAAATTACAAAACCTGACTTCAAACGCCTTTAAAGTGGACTTTCGAAAAATATCTTCTCCGTTATTTTGATTAAAAAAAAATAAACTACTTATTAGATTTTAATTTTGTAGTAAGTGTAATCTATCAGATAAAAAATTATATGTCAAATCAGTTTATAAATTACGGAGATATGTATGTGCATTCCTAAATTTTGTTATTTTTATTTAAAAAACAAAGTAATGAACCGATTGTTTCGAAAATATTGTGGGATTATTAATGAAGAATGTTCGATTATATATAAAAAAAGAATTTTTAAATTGGTTTATAAATAACGACAATTATTCTAAAGTTTAGGAAATTCTGTATTATAATGTTGGGTGCATACCTATCCTTTGCTTTCTTGTGTAGACGAACACTTTTCATACATTCAGAGTCCCACTATGGAGGTGTACCAGTTAAGTTTTAAGCAGATTTTTTCAGATGGATGAAATTGTCGGCAGCTGACTTAAGGATGGATATAAACTTGTTATAGAGTGAGATGAAATTATAAAGGTTTCCATCGGGTAGGGAGCTAATTGATTTATAAATTCGATCGGATAACATATCCCAGTTTTCTGGGGAAATACTATATTTCTAATAAGAAATAAAGGGAACATTTGAGACATCGTTGGAAAATGGGTATCATAATAGAGAAATGATCACTTCCGTATGTAGTAGGAAGAACAGACCAAGATAATTTGGGAACTAGGCCCATCTTGGAACTGCCTAACAGATATCAAAGAGAGATCAGGAATGGATATATTTTGTAAAGAATAGATTCTTTAGCCAAAACACAAAGAGCGAAGTCATCTAACAGATCTAACAGGGAAGACGAGTAGGGATGATAAGATTCATATTGGGGTGAGGGATGTAGATTGAAATAAGGGGGATGTTTAACACTTTAGCAACTAAAACATTTAAGGGATCATGAGAGGTGACAATAATTTGGGACAGGGTTATAGATCTGCTGACTAAAAGAGAGACACGCCCTGCTATCGTTTCTACGGTACCGAAGACATAGAAAGCCTGAAGCCCCAAAATTAGAATCAGGTTGCAACCATGGTACGGATTAAGCAATGGATTTGTATTAGTTAATTTAATGCCTAAGGTCGTGTTTTTATGACAGATACTCATACAGATCCACTGAACAATATGGAGATTAAACGTACTGGTTATTTCTAACTAGGATAGAAACAAGTCGATATACATGAGCAGTAACATTGAATGGTAATAAAGTATCACACAATTTGGAAATCATGTTTATTAGGATGCACAGAAATAGGTCGATAAGGTGGTCATTAGGTGTAGAGAAAGGGGACGATTCATAAGAAAAACCAAGCGTACGGCCGTTGGGTAGGCAGGACTTAGGTGTCTGGGCAATCAAGTTGTGTGTGAGCATATCATATGATTTGCCTATCACAGGTTCAGTTCTAGGAGAGAGAACTACAGTTTGAGAATAGGATCTTGTGGCTGGAATAGAAGATGTTAACGGAGAAGGGAGTTGAAGCGTGGTGTGAAAGGGAAACTTCTCCTTTTCAGCAATGTGTGCATATTTTTGATACCTCAAGGTATGACAAATTTTCCTCTTACAAAATCAATTTAATGGATTTCTGTCTGGATAATTCAGGATATTTAACATCAGTAGCCAAATGCGTATCACGATGTCAAAAAAGCAGGATGAAACAGAGTCAAATATACTGCAACATTCTCATGCATGAAGCTCAGCCTGCCGAAAGGAGCATGACTTAGACCTAAACTGCTTTTATATGTGCCGAAAAACCTGCTACAGTTGTGATGTTGAATTGTGGGAAGATGGTAGATCGACACTGACAGATAAGGATTGAAACAAAATCTTTTCCTGGAAGAAACAGGCCTGTGAATGTTAACACAAAAGTATTGCTTATAACAAATAAGCAATACTTTTGTGTCTTGATTTTATTTATAACTGGATCCCAAGCAGGTGGTATTATCCAACTAGACTCACTATTGAAGGAATGTCTTTTTAATTTCAATAATCTCGCTAATTATCGTTGGAACCTGTGTTCTTTGGCGAGGATTTTCGGCCTATCAAATCTGACGTAGTGGTTGGGCCCTTTCATAGTGTGTTCACAAATTCCAAAATTATTTTGCATATAATTTTTGATGTCACCGATTGGCTCCTTTAACCGGGTTTTTTATAGTTCTCTTTTTTAGACCTACATAGGAGAGACCACTTTCACAATCAAGCTCGTACAATCCTGGATCTTATAGAGCAATGTTGCGCTTGATAGATAGCAAAAATTGATCTTCATTAGTGGCTTATAAAATGATTGATAATAGTGGCTCGCTTCAATATGTAGCCAATATTGTCTGTAAATCCTCTAACATATGGTAAAACAGCAGGTACTCGCTCTACTGTGGCTAGCTTCACTCCGTCACTGTGACGTTGGCACGGTGCTAAAAGCTTGTTGTCACGCAGGACTTGCTTGACGTGTTGTAGTTTTGCAGCCAGATATTGTTCATCACAGATCCCGCATACTCTCTGAAACAAACAATTTCCCACGGTAAGTAATTGTAAAGGATGATGGTGAGTCACCATTTAAATAACGGTTTGTATGGGTTGATTTCCTATACACAGAGAGCTTAATATACTGTAGGCATCGCGGCTTACTAAAACATTTCGAAAAGCTAAGAAGTTACATGCCTCTATTTCCACTGTAAATTTGATTTTTAGATGAATTAAGGTGGTCTCAAAATGTATTTATATTATCTGATGGATAAAGGGATCGAAAAGTCGCGTGATAAAATTTAAAAAGAAAACCGCGATAAATTCCGTAAAGTTATTTAATTAAAACTGATTGTTTTTGCTTATGTTCCTCCTAGGCAATTTTATGATATACCAAATCTACAAACTGTGTATGCTCTCGTTAAATTTGAAAAAATATGCACATGCTTTTAATTTACTAAAGAAAGAATGCTACATGCGTACTACTTACTCTCGGTGATGTATTACATGAATAGGACAGTGACGTTTAGATTATTTATACTGTTAATAAAAAAATATTTATATACTAACGTTATAGTTTACCCTTTACTTTTGAAAGGACAGAGTAAGTTTCATTTTCGTCCTATCGTTTTTGTTTCATTCATCACAATATTTAAAGTGACTACAATGAAAGTTGATTTCTATTTGACTATATATTAGAACTTTGGTGATTTCTTCAAAAACTTTTTTGATTCATTAGTATAAAGCATTTTTATAAATTAAGGAAGGAAATATTAATAATTAAAAAATATTTATAAAACCCCAAAAAATGCTTTGAAAAAATTAGGATATTGTTTTGGAGTTAATGTACCGCATAAATTTTATATATGTGATTGGCTTCCGATACATTATAATTCGTTTAGTACAAAATAAAATAGATATTTAATTAATATGCTGTAAACTGAAATGAACGCGTTTAATTTTTTTGAAATATAATACCAAGATTATTGTTAATATTATATTCGTATTTCCCTTGCTTCATGCCATTCTATTTGCAGAGCGATAGTAAACAAATAAATCTTTTAAATAGAATACAACTTGTATTAGAGTTCTAAGTGGACAAAGATTTACAGATAGTGACTTTAGATGTTATTTTGTAGTTTACTATGTTGTTCTCTTGCTATTATAAAATACTTATGCTGTTTATGTTAAAATATATGAAAAAAACTAGCAGTACCGCAGTTATTGAGCTTTTCAAATTACATATAAAAAACCTATTTGCCGTTCATAACTTATTCGCTCTCTTTAGGGAATATTATCTTACATTGTTGTTGTATTTTTTATTTCAGAGAAAAACTTATTTGGGTACATGTTTTTACAGATTTTAGACGATAATAAAATACGATAATAAATTTAGACGATAATTAAATATTTTAAAAATTTTTACACTGAACAGTTCAGCGTTTTTTTCTCTAAGCGCCAAACAATCAATGAACAAAGACTACTAAATTACTTTAAATTTAAAGAAAATTACAGCGATAAACATTATAATTCAAAAAATGTTTGGCACCGACTCACAATTGCTTAAGTATACTTATATTAGATTAAAAAATTAATCGTATTTATTAAGGATAAATAAAAAAGTCGATTATTTTTTGGTTTTGAGTTTTTCGGCAATTTATTATTTTGTAAAAAAGTTATTATTTTACAATTACTGCATGCTTAATTTTTGATAACGTTTAAAAATAGTTACCGACCGTACTTTAGTTATCAAATATTAACTTTGCCCACCCTTAGGGTAAGTACATTTTTCCAAATTTATATGGAAGTAACTTCGACTATTCTATCTAATAATAAAAAAATAATTATCTTTACTTTTTTTTTGACAACTCTGTAAAAAGTTTCCCAAATTCTTATATTGTAATCAGCGAGTAAACAATCAATAATTCCCTGTATACTGTTAGAGTTGGAATATTATTTCAAATTTTATAAAAGAGTAATTTCAAG
Source organism: Graphium colonna (assembly GCA_025505425.1). NCBI lineage: Eukaryota > Metazoa > Arthropoda > Insecta > Lepidoptera > Papilionidae > Graphium > Graphium colonna. Next base: position 649 of record JAOCPS010034188.1, on the reverse strand, counting down.
GTATTCTCTACCCAATAATAGATTTTTTATAATAGAATTACCAAAATCGGACAACTTTGTTAAATTTGTCCGATTTTGGTATTTTTTTCCAAATGTACATTATGGGACCATTTTCGCGGTATATCCTTACCATTAAAAAGAGAATTATCAAAATCTGACTACTTGGTGAAATGTTATGCGTACACATAAAACACACACGTACACATAAAAAAATATGTACATGTCCGTAAAATGTAAAAAAATATATACTTTTTTCGTCCGTTAAAAACATACAAATTCGTTATACAAAGATGTTTCCGGGCTTGAGACTAATATTTGTATATAAAAGGAAATAATACAAGCAAGGCCTATCCAAAATTTGTTATACAACTTTCATAGTAGAAAAACATTATATGCTACAGTTTTATCAGTCAGTACTTAACTAGAGTTATAACAACCGTAATAATAAAGTAAAACTCTGCCCTTTACCATAAATCTATTCTGACCAATTAAAAACACCGACGAGAAAAGTTAATTACGTACTTGGTTAATACGAGGGCGGCACTGAAAATTTGGAGAATCAAGGATATGATACAACATTACTATTTAAAAATGTATTTATTGCTTTTCGAAGTATTCTCCGCGAAATTTGACACATTTTTCCATACGA
>JAOCPS010034080.1:0-17116 GCA_025505425.1 Graphium colonna | reverse complement strand
CCGCGTTCATTCAAGACGGTGTTTTAAATTTGGCTCTAGCGCTCTCTCAGATGGTATTGTTATTTTAGGGGGGCGCTTGTAGCGTTTATCTGAAAGTGGTAGAGTATAACGTCTTCTTACAGCTTTGGCTCCACTTTTACGGCTGGGAAAATACCACCGCCCTTTACAAAGTCGGCATAAAATAAAGTATGCGCGACTTTTGGGGATGCCGGATGGCCATGTCTACCCTTTCTTTTGCCATTCCTTTCCCCTCCAAATCCTTAATCCCAACCCCATCCAATCCAATAAACGTATTTTATCCAATTTCTCAGGTTGACAACGCACTCACAAATCTCTAGATGTTGCGAGTGTCTATGGGTGTTGCTTACCATCAAGTAAACCGTCTCGTTTGTCTTCCTTTCCATAAAAAAAAATGTTATAAATACATCTTAATACAATTTTTACGATTTCGAGTTTCGTGACAGGAAATCATAATAGTCGATAAGATTGTAGCGTTTACCTGCGGTCTCAGGCCGTTGCCGAATATGACGCGCACGCAGTGCTTCGTGTCGGACGGAGAGGGCGGCGTGGCGAGCACGTAGCGACACATCTCCCCTATGTAGTGGGCGACCTGAGAAAAATATAAGCATTTTTGCCTCAGGTTCAGTACTGAAACACAAATTATAAACATAAATGACAAAATTGCCTTCAAACGCCTCAAAAACGTACTTCAGAGACATATTTCATCTGTTATTATGATTAAAAAAAACAAACTACTGAAAGGATTTATGTCAAAATTTGGGTTTATTACAGGAAGTATATATATCCTTTCAGACAAAAAAAAAAGAATTTTTGAAATCGGTTCTCGAATGACGTAGGTACGCGCGAGCATATCTAAAAAAAATAAATGCCTGTTGTGTAAAAAATAGCAGCTTTTTGCTATATGTATACAAAAGTAATACGGTACTAATCAAGAATTAACTTTCAATTTATTTTCTACTGTGTACCTTGGTGGCCTAATCTGAAAAACAGCAGAATAGACTTTGTCCATATTTGTACTGACTGATAGAACAAAAAGTAATTGACGCCACTTCTATTCAAGAATAAAAAAATATTGTACAGTTGCAAATATATTTAAATCCTCTAAATTTTGTTAAAATTGGACCTAAACTATATTTACGATGAGCTAAGCGATTATATCTGACACTAAATTAACCCGAGAGTGTTTTATTTTTTTTGGTTTTGGTTATCTAGGACAAAAAAAATAATGATTGACTCGACTGACTTTGTTAAGTTTAATAATTTTATTCAATAATTAGATAATTTCGATAAACAGTAGGGATGCGTTAAAATATATAATAAAACTTTATTACTTTATTGTTTTCCTTAATAAAAATACAAATTTATAGTGATCATATATTATTTATAACGGCCGGTTTATTTTGTTCAAACGCAAAATATAAACAAAAACGTAGCAGACGGTTGTGAAACAATAATTATACGATATTTATGAACAGCTCAGACTAAGAAACGACAAAATAACTTTTCAAGATAGAAACAGGTTACATTGGCATTGAAATAATAAGGAAAAATATTGAACATCATCACGGACAAAGTTCCGGTTTTTATTATTAGTCGCTATGTCTAAATAGAGTCTTGAGCGGTTTTACATGGTCCGATTCAACTTTATACTATAAAACCCGAGACTTTTGATAAATTATATATTAAAATGTATATTATTATACATTATTCTTCGCCTTATATCGTACATACTAAGCATAGGCCGTTTCACTGTTTTTTCACTTGCTATCGGTTATATGACGTTATCGTTTTCTACAATGAGAACGTTATATAACCGATAGCAAGTGAAAAATCACTGAAAAGGCCCATACATACGTACAAAAATAAACAAAACGATGACGCGACTAAAAAAGTAGTAGATATATAATAGTTAAGTACATAAAAAATAGTATTAACATTTCTAACGTATGAAAAAAAAAAAACGAAACAAAATATAATATGGTTTATGCTGTAAATGGCTACAGAGCAGAAAGGACAACGCCCATTTTTATATGACATACCATACTGAGTTCGATCCCCGATGCTGGCACCAATGAAATTGTTCATATTCCAATTGCAATTTTAAGTGCTGTTTTACCACGTGCGGTGCGGTGAAGGGAAACAGCGTGAGGAAACCTGCATATCAAAGAAATAATATTTCTAAGATATGTGAAGTCTGCCAATCCGCACTTGGGCCGCGTGGAAGAACTATGCCCAATACCCTCTGTCTAGAGGAGGCCTTTGCCCAGCAGTGGGACAATGTAAAAATAGGCTTACTTTTCTTTTTTTTTTGCTGAGTTAAGAAAAGAATTAGTTCACGAGGAAATTTGCGTGGAACACGGAAAATAATAAGTTTTAGAAGCTGTAGGCAGTTTATACGATTACGTAATATTTTGAACGGAAATAAGAGGTCTAAAATAACTCTACGTTTTTTTGAAAACAAATTCTTTGAGTATGGAATTTCCCCAAAAGATAATATCGTTACTATACACATATAAGAAATTAGTATGGACCTAAATAGCTGCCTTGGGGTACACCATAATGAGTTACACGTTTTCTAGAAATTATCTCTTCTTATTTCTGTTATTTATTCACAGTTATGTGGGTAATCATATTTCGATGTGTTCTGATAGTCAGATACGATCGAATTAAATAAGGAATTTTACCCCTTACATCACTTTTATCAAGTTTAGATATTAAAATACTATGATCTACATAGTCAAATGCTTGTGTCATATCACACACGCGCGCATTTTGTATTTTTATATCTACTTTTCGAAATATTTGCAAAATCATAGACATCCATATTAATTGTCCTTCTTTGCCAAATGTCCTTTTGTAGCTCTGTTGTAATCTTACATTTTTCAAAAAACTTTAGAAAGCTTTTATAAAAATGCTACTGTGCTATAACTTTAAATATCTTTATTGTTACCTTTTTTAAATAAGTTCATTCAATGCTGATTTTAATCGATCTGGATAAATTCATTTAATTTTGCTTAGGTTAATAATGTGACTCAGATGACCACATACATCACTTGCTACACCTTTTACAAGTTTGGTCGCAATGCCACCTGGATCACCGCTATTTGTGTTTCGAAGTGATGATGTATAAAATGCTCCTAGTCTTAATCTTAGTTATAGTTTATGTCCTAGTTTTATGGTTTTATATATTCAGAAAAATTGCTTATTTGTTTTATGTGTTTGCATAACTGTTTTTGTCTGTGCTTTTTAATATTTTTGTCAATGTGCTCATTCGTAATATTTGTGCATGTGATGTTTACCTGTTATGGATTGTGCATTAAGGATAATACCTATACCCATGAATTTTCATGTTATGAAGAAATATAACAATTGTTGGTAAACTTAAGTAAATTAAAAAAAAAGTGATATTATAGTTTCAAGTATATCAAATGCTGTACTTGGTTCCATAATCATTGTATTGATATTAAGCGGAACTGTTGTGATATATTTATTTTATATTAACATTGGTTGAATTATGTAAATAAAATAATTATTAAACGCTTCAGATACATATTTTGGATCATTTAGCATATTGTCACCGTACTGAATATTTTAAATTGGGTCCAGCGATATTGCAAATGTAACGATTTACACAATTTGCCAAGTAGTTTTAGCAATAATACCTGACGTTTTTTTCTCATAATCATATTGAGCACGCTGGACATATAATCTTTATTAACCTTTTAGAGCACTACTTACAGCGCCTTTTACTAAACGTAGCTGGTTTCAATCTACAGGGCCATAATATTTCTCTTTTTCATATTTTATTTATCCTGAATCGATGATCTATGATTAAATATTTTACCCTTGTTCATATTCTCTACGCATAAAAAACAACTGCACAAAATCTCCGAAAGTGCTTCTCAAACTTTGCCGAAATCCATATTTATTGATACGATATTTATGAGTTGTAAATATGAAGATAAACTAGTGAATGGTGCTCATAGCGATGCGTGCAATAGTGTTTTGCATTTGTGTTGTGCTAGAATAACTGAATGGATACCAAATCTGTCTCATCTAAAGTAGCGAACATTTAGCCGCTTATGCACAATACGAGAGTTCTTTAAGACGAGTTTTATTAATTTTAAATGTACCATTAATGGGATAAACAATGCACTTAAAACCTTTACCAATAACTTGGTTATAGTCTTGAAGCAGTTAAAATAAATTATGAGCAGATTAATTACTCAAAAGACAGGATTGATATATCTAATATTATTTTTAATAATTATTATTCCTTTTACGATTACTTGTTTTGTTTGCCAATTAAAAAATATAAATGTAATTAAATGTTATTCATGTATGTAACGTTATTTCTCATAATACATAGTTGTTATTAAATCTATAATCACCTTATTTTGTACGTCAAGGAATTTAATTTTACTTAATATTCATCGATAAAGAATAATACTTACGATAACCTACAAGACTACATGTCTTGTAGGTTATCGTAAGTATTATTCCTACAAGACATGTATATTATAGTTTTTATTTGTCATAAGATTTGTTTTAACAAAAACAATGTTAATAAACAAATGATGAAAATGTAAATAAAAATAAGCATAGATTTTCTTTACAATATTTTCATTTAACGTTTTCTTTGTCGAGCTTATTAAGCAAATAAGTTTTATTGACGTTTTTCTTAAGTTGCATGATTGAATAAAAACATAAATAAATGACGCACAGCAAATAGAATATTCTGATTTCGTAAAAACTTATATTTGAGACTATTTCAGTTTATGTTTAAGGTTATTTCAGTCGAGTCACTTAGGGGAAAGTTTTTATTATACAGTGGATAAATACGTTATAGATACCCGGAATGATCCAAGGAAAGCATTATGGTATACCAGAATCTTACCGACTAGAATCCTACAGTACTCTCAATGTTCTCCGATTTTGAAATAAAACTTCCAAGCTGGACTAAATTAACTTCATCTCAGAAGGCGCGAAGTAGCCTCTATATTCACAGAATCAAAGACCGTTAACGACCTTATAGAAGAAAATTCAAAAAAAAATAGTCGTTATTTACGTTAGAAAATATCGTAATAAAAAGTGTTTTTACAAAGTAATAAATAATGAGCAAAAATAACACATTCTGCTTAAGTACAATTGTTTTCTTTGAAAGAAAGATGTTCATTAGTTTGAAGTGTTATTTCTCGCAAAATTACAGCACCGATGTTATTCATTTGATCTATGCCAATTAACCTACGATTCTATTTTATTATCTTGTAGTCGACCAAAAGGTTTATATTTCTATTATTATTCTTTAGTAGTTGTGCAAAAGGATATGAATATTAAATTTTCATAATGCGGTTTAGGTCCGAAATTACTTTTTCTGTTCCGGTACCGGTTCAGCAAAGCGATATAACCTTTAATGCGCGCCTGAGATCCACATTTCTACTTGTATCATCTTACCGATTTGGTGCAAATATTGACGATAGCTAATACTTTCGTAGTTTGACATGGGTCAGCTTTCACAATTGCTTTGAATTTCTGGTTTTAACTTTAGGAGCAGGTCTTCTTCCGTTTTTATTGTTCAAGTCAAAGTTTCCGCTACAAAAGCAGTTTAACTGAAATCGAACTCGAACGTAAATCGCTGTATTCTATATTTCAACTCTGATATTGCAAACGGTTTTACTGCATCTTGTATTTTGGAACCTGTTTTTAAAATTACCATAATCGTATTAATAAATTGAATTTAAAAACAATCGGAAGTCAAACAATCGAATGTCATACTTTTTAATATTTAAATGCGGTTTTAGAAGATTGAATTTTTTATTAAAAAAAGTCACAACCAAATTTTTAAAACCAAAAAAGTTAATCCAAATTGGCCACTACGTCAAAACGATTTTAATATTATAACTCTATTGCGTAGTTAACTTTTACCCCGTTCCTCCCATTAGGCTATTACCTATTTTGCTCCTTAAGCTGCCATCATCGCTAATTTTTGTATTTGTATTTTAATTTTTGTATATCATCAGCAAACATCTATTTATAATATGTTGAATTACTTATTTTTATTTTATATAAGATTTATTAAAAAGAACAAAGTACAAATACTAAAGATGAAATTAAAAATAATATAAATCGTACTCGTATATGGTCGAGACGATCCATTTATCCTAAGGTTTTCCGACAAGTTTTAAACTGTACTATTTCACAATAAATAAAATATGTAACAGCCAATTAAACACATTCTTATTAAAGTTTAAAATTGATGCTACCAATTAAGCTACAATATACTGTAACACGATGTGAAATAAAGTTCTGTTATGAGATAGAACATTAAATAATTTTTTTAATAATTTTCTACCTAAATGTTTTACATGATTATGAATTCCCTTCTAAATTATATTCAGAATGGAATTTGGAGTAATATATTTAGTAAATAGAAAGCCACATTACTCAAGTATAAAATAAATTAACGTTTCTACAATGTTTATTCAGTTGTTAAAATATTGTAATTAAAAAACTGGATGTCATGCTCGTTTGTACCAACTTATGAAATAAAATGCCTTCATTAATTATAGGATGATAACTCGTCTACTTGGAACGCCGCCAAAGTTTATTCACTCCTATCAGATTAATCCCAAGATCTTCTTAATAAACTGGAGCGCTTTCCAAATAACTGTATCCATTATATTTTCGGTTTGCGAAAATATGATCATGTTTCTCAATTCAGGTCTCAACTGAAATAGTTGACAATCCGACAGAGTCGCAATTCCATAATTATTCTTGTTCTATATTCTATTTTAAAGGAACCATCTTCGCCTTCTTAACTTAGAGAAATTTCTGTTTCTATTCACATAAAAACAGAGTTCTACCATCATCGGAAAATAATAACCTTCTTATTTCTCCACACTTATCTGGATTCCCGAGTAACTCCTTCACAATTAAGGCTGCATAACTCTAGAACTCATTGCCTTGTACATTAGACAAAAACCCAGCAGATATTTAAAAAACTATTGCACCAGCAATAATTATAATGAAATATGATGTTTTTTGCTAATTTTGACTGCCGTATTACTTTTAATTTATTTAGTTAGTATTTACTTTACATATTAATTGTTTAATCTTGTATCCCATTTTTTTATCTTTTTTTTGTTGTAAAACCTGCCACACAATATCACCACTCCATAGGTTGACTGGTAAAGAATGCCTACAGGCATTTGACCGCCTTTTTTGTTTTTGCAATTTAAAGATGTATAATAAGGACTAAATAAATAAAAAATAACTTAAAGGACTTTTTAATAATTATAAATCCATCAAAGTAGGGGTTTTGACAAAGCTGGTATTGAAAAAATTGTATTTACAAAGCGCATGTTATAAAGTAAGTAAAGTCAGAAAATGGAAGCGTTTTAGTTAAAACAGCAATGATTAAAGAATAATAAACGTTTCAATAGACTGTAACATATAACATGGAACATAACATTTTATAATTCAGGTTATATAATAGCAGCTATATAAGCTAACCTAGCTGCTTACATCTCTCATTGATGCTCCACTTCTATTTGCCATCTCGTGATCTTATATGCCGTTCTCGATTGGTGTCTAAAGCTAAAATAATTTTTCAATTAGGACTAGTAGTTCTTTATATTAGTGTGCTCAATAAAACAAACAAACTTAGTTTATACGATCGATCCGAGCCTTATCATGTTTTATTAAGTTGCAATTGTCTTTTTCTTTCAAAATAAATAGCTATGAGTTCTAACATCACTTAATCTTACATTTTCTTATATTTATTTACAATAATTAACTACAAAACTATTTACAGATCAATATTACTAATCTAACTACAATAATCAAATAATCCTACTCCTCGCCATGGTGCCAAGAACGCTGGCTATATTTCCTTGCTGAATGGTTATACTTAACCTTTGGGTAAGAAAAGAACCAGACCTCTTGTCGCCAGTCACAACATTAATTTTATGAAATAGCTCATTAAAAAACTTTTTGGGCCTAGGACCCCACGGACGTAACGTCTCTATAGCAAGTGGCACGAATAGGTAGTCAGCACTGATAGACTCGTATTTACGATACTTGCTCACTTCAGCTGCCTATGATGCCACCCCGGCTCTTATTGAAGTTGCCCTTAGATGAGAGACAGCCAATGCGTCGACGCAAGTTGCATCCCAAACAAGGGCTTTGCCTTCCTCCCAAGAGATTAAGTTTTGGCCATCGGGTCTCTTGCCATCATCGCGAAAAATGCCAACGGGCTCAAGAATAGAGGGAAAATTAATAGTGACAAGAGCCCTCCGGATAACCTCATTCAGAGAGCTTTGGTGGGAAAAACGGCCAGCTTTTTTGACACGCTAGTCCGTGCACGCCTAAATTATTAACATAAGAACCACATGGACAAACATGTGGTTGACACAACGGAGGACCCAAACAGATTCCTACGGCAACGTGTAAGCTTTCGCCATCAAGCAGTGTACATAAATTGCTTGATGGGAGAGCTTGAAGCCAGTGGCTAGAATCCTTAATTCTCATTCTTATCTTACATTTTTTAATTTATTATCTTTAAAATTCAATCAAGAGTTCCGTTTTTCAAAACATTGGATAGTGACCTAACTTGTAGTAATAATGCTGACAAATGATTTGCGCTTTAATATTCCCTTCTATGAAGCTCCTAATATATGTACCACAATGGTTCAAATAATCCCGTTTTCTGTGTCCTTTTACATGGAGTAGAATAATGATTTCAAAGTAATTCCACATTAGATAATAAACGAATCGAACGTTATTAAAAGAACTTTGATAAAGAAAACCTGTTCGTTACAGAAAACATTTTCACTAATAATAACCCCGCCTCCAGAGCTCCTTATTGAGTATACTCAAAGAAAACCGCATTAGTAAAATAAGAACTTGGAATTACTTATTTATAATGTAAAACATTTCTTTATTTAAAACTTGACATTTACTTAAAGTACTTAAGATATTGTACTGCTTTTTATTGCTGTGTAAGTTTCCCATTCATGTTTCGATATTTAATTTTAATAATTTAAATTGTCATATTTATACAACTTGATATCCTCCTAATGTAAAGGCCCACTTTTACGTGTTAATGTGCAAGGGTATAACATCTCTGCACAGCTTTAATTACTTTCCATAGCAAATCCATAATCCCGACCCATACATTCCAATAAACCTTTTCTATTTCCCAGGTTGATAACGCAGTGGCGACTCTCCGGATGTTTCGAGTATTTATGAGTGACGGGATCGCTTAACATCAGGTCAACTGTCTACTTTTTTTATCTTCCTTTCCATAAAAAAAGAAGTTCCATTAAATGTCTTTTAAATACTATGTACATTCAAACATAACATAATTTTACATTACAATGGGAATTCAAAAACATTAGCAATTTAGGGTGCTCCGTCGGAAACCTCCTCGTTGGGTGTCTCCTACTATTGGTTCCTGAGGGAATGACAGTGGTGGCCTGGTGCAGACTGAAGGGGGGCAGAGGTGTTCCCTTTTCTTCGGGAAACATAGTGAGGGTGCCGAGGAGGGGTAAAGGGACTCTTTTCAGTACCTCGCAACAGGGACTACCCGGCTTCCGATACCGTTTAGCACAGCTAACTGATGAGCGGGTGCTGTCTATGGACGCCGACTTAACTTCGTGAAATCGCTACTGGCTAGGGACAGTCTTGCTGGACAGCGGTCTTCGGAGGTAGTTTTTGCGGACGTATTCCACGGTGCAGCGGTTCCCCTTGGTGCATTAACATGGGGTCAGGGGGATGTCCTTCGGGTCAACGTCGGGCAATCTGTCTAGGCTGATGCATGTCGTTGTCACATCTAGCGGCGTGTTGCCGGGTAAGGGGGCTTGCCTTAATAAGCCTGTCCAAGATAAGGATCACTTGCTAAAAACCCGATAGCGAAGTCGTTAAAACCTATACAGGCGAACCTACACCTATATGGAGGCTCCACCATACGCCCAGGCTGGAACAGATGCCTCTGCCGGTCTGGAGTGCTCTTTCACTCATACTCGTGGGAACTATTCATGGATTGCACAATAAACCAATCTAACAACCAAGTCGAAGCATAATGGATAAAAGATCTGCACAACAGTGATGTGGCTGGAGTTGGAGAAGGAAGCCGAGTCTCGGTTGGAGTCCGCCGGCAGTTGCAAGTTTCGCTCCCCGATGCATCTCACCCTTGGTTCTGAGGCCACTGCGACTGTCCTATTCGGACAGCGGTTGGTGCACCTCCATAGAGACGTTTGGGGTGGGCAAACCTTCCTATGGCATCACTAACCTTATGTAAGCCGAATCGGGGAGGGCGCGTTCGGTCTGGCCTATAGGCTCCGAACGCGCCGCTTGCTGCTCCCTACAAGTTATTTTATTCTCTATTCTTTGTTCCTAAGGTCACTCGTCCCCTTCCCGGGCTTACAAAACAGTTACTGCTAACTCGCTACCATGCGCCGTCTAATCCAGCTCTTTGCGGCGTTTATGCTATGCGTGGATAAACTTTTTCAGGATATACTTTTACAGGCTAAAATAAGTCTCCAACGCGTCGAGGTCCCGATAATACCCGGATGCGGTTCCGATCGGGTCATACCTTTAACCATGACATTGTGAATGTCCTCGTGTAGCGGACATGAACACAGCACATGGTGCCGGTCTTCTTTTTTATGGAGAATGATGGTAAGTGATCATCGCCACCCATGGCCTCCCGCAACGCCAGAGGAATTACAGAACCGTTGCCCACCTTAAAGGTAGGAATACTCTTTTCTTTAAGGTTCCTAAGTCGTATCGGTCTGGAAATACCGCTGGCGACAAATATTTTCACAAGGGTGTGTGCAGAAAATGAGGATAACAACGCTCTGTGGTGGACTGTCAACCATGGAAGAGGTGGTATCGATTTGTATTCGTTATGTCGTATTTGATGGATTGTCGCGTCGTACAATGAATAAAAAGTTCAAAAGGTATTATTCCGAACAATTCCTCTGAACACTCCGTGGTAAATGCTGTATAATATGGTAAGAGTTGCAACATCTGATTGCAGGGCTAGTGAATCGAGCCGAAAGGACTGGATCGTCGACGATTCGAGTGGCTCGACATTGGATGCGATCAAATGGAAAGAGCTGGTCTAGGGGTGAAGCCAGCCCAGCCCAGAAGTACGACAAAGAGTTTCTTTTTAGCGGTGAACGCGCAAACTTGTGTCTTCTGTGGGTTAAACTGGGCTAAGTTCAGTCAACACCAATCCGAGATTTTCAAAGAAAAATCTTGATTTCAGACACAAGTTTGCTTTGGCACTCGTCGACGCGGTCCTGAGAAATATTTACCCGGCTGGTATACAAAGTGTCAACTGTACTGTTATTTGCATAGCAATGAATGTTGCTGATGCGCAACAAATTATTGATATGCAGAAGGAACAGTGCGGAAGATAGTACACAGCCTTGCGGGAGACCAACGTTCACAGACTTGGCGTCGGAGCATGCACCGTCGACAAAGATCATTGAAATGAGCGTATTGTGACATACCTAATCGAAGGCATTTGCCACATCTATGCTAACTGTCAGAGCCTCCGCCTTGCTCTCAATTGCTTCCACGAGCTTACAGTTTTCCGCGGAAGCCATATTGGAGGTCGTCGATTAACTGATGTTCTTCTAGGTATTTGAGGAGTTGAGAATTAATAATTGACTTGAGGTAATAAGTATCGGCCTATAATTAATTGGATTTGTATGATAGCCATTTTCAAAGGTATAGAGACCACGCCGAAGGAATAAGAGAGCCTAAAAAACGCGTTCAGACCAGCGTCAACTCTGGGGCACACATCCTCAGCATTATAGCGGGAATTCCGTGTAGCCCACTAGACTTATGAACATCAAGGGGACAAGTGTTTTTCGCACTGCACTCAGATGAAAGCGTACTTCATGCATCGAGTGCTCACTGACGTACTCACCTACTCTTGCGCGAGGCACAAATGCGTATTACAATTTTTACCCCAGGTAACCGAGTTAGGAGGTGTTGGCCGGAAAAGATATCTGAGTCTCGATTAAAAAGGTAAGGCCAGCTTTGCCGTCTCAAGACTAATCATAATACCGTCCACTACCACAGTGGACGGCATTATGATTAGTCTGAAGGTGGAATGGGAAACCGACCACCTGCACTCACCGGCCTAATGCAAGAGCTCCTATTTCACGCCTATGTCATGTGAGGTCATGGTACTTACCCGGTTCGAGCTGTACCTTCGGCAGCAGCAAAAGCTACTGCTGGTTCTCTCAACGTAAAAGCTACCTTTTTTTCTTCCGTTCTGCACTCACATATACCATCCACACACAGTCTCATTTCGCGCAGTCGTTTCCCGAAGTAAAAGTATCCGGTAAGCATCTACGATATTCCAAAATCAGGAACGACCCAGGTTGCTATACGCCGCTCAGCGATCTCCGGAAAAAAATACAGAGTTTCATACCAAGCGATTCCGACTTCAATCTCTCTTTCTATTCTCGTTCTATCTCTAATCTTATGGCCTTTTTACGTCTACTTGACTCCGACCCTGGCATCATCCGATACTCATACTGGCTCCATCCGGCTCTTGCAACCAATACACTCAACATTTTACCAAGGTAATTCGCCGCTCTGAGCACTATTGCTTTAGCGTCTTCACTGAACGTGAGGGTTGAATCAAATGAGACGCCAAGTACTATTGATGACGGCACGGCACTGATCTATATTCCCTCCATCTTTATTACCGGAGGCCATTGGAACTTTTCCCTCGACGTTATGGTTTTCCACTTCTGAAGGGCGAAGCTCAGCTGGTTCTTGGCACATCATTCAGTGAGATGGTCTAAGGTTCCTTGACCGAGCAATTCGACTTGGGCGCGGGAGCGCGAGCTCGTTCTGCAGGCGGAGGTGGAGCTGGCGGCCGAAGTCGCAGAGAGGAGCAGGGAGCTGTGAACCTGGGCTCAGGTTACGATGCCTGAGGGTCCAGGGGAGGTGGCGTTCGGCGAGTGAAGTGGCTAGCGCCACCTGGCGGCACAATGCCCTCGCACCCTTCGGCAGTGTAACGAGGGAACGCGGTTGGGTCCTTGCGTCACTGAGCGTCATTGAAGTGATCGGCGTGTACTTTCCGCCAAGCAGAAGCTTTGCTGACCTCGAGCGAAAGCACGCCGAGTACGGGGCTCTTGTACCTGACGTTAACCTAATATTGGAAACTACCGAAACACTTAAAGAAAAACTAGAAAAGTATATAGGACAAACAAAAAAAATTACATGCAAAGTAAAAACAATAAGTTTGAACAGACATTTTACACAAATAAGAAAGATAAAGCAGAGAGTAGTAAAAATACGATACCATGGCTAACACATGAAACTAAACTACTATTCCAAAATAGAGCAGAATTAATATCAAATCCCTAAAAAAAAACAAAAAATAAAAGAACGAACATAAGCTAGATAAGAAACGAAATTTAAACAAATCTAAGAAAGGATCGGAAAATATTTAGACTGCAACTACTGAAACATTGCATACAAAGAACTGGAGGTACTAAAAAAGCAGTGAAACAGTTAATAGATACATAAGATTGGATCCCAAAATTATTAAACAAGAATAATAAATTTGAGAAAAGCCACCCAGAAATAAGGTAAGTAATGATCAAACAACAATAGACTTAACAGGAGGGGACGAATCACCAGACATAATGTCAGCAGAAATAAGATAAGGCTATAAAAACTCAAAAGAAAGAAAAAACTACAGGATCTGACCTCATAAGTAACGAATTCCTCATGAAAAATAAAGACCATCAGATCCCAAGTCTCCAATATCCGTTTAATGAGTTATTACGAGCGAGAACGAAGCGAAACAATATCTCTCCAATGAAATCAAAACTCTTTCATAAAAAAGGATATAAAATAACATAAATAATTACAGACCTATCAGTGTATCCTTAAACATTTATATAATCTTTGCTACAATAATACTATACAGAATTACAAAGATATTACATGAAAACCAACCAAGAGAACATGCAGGTTTCAGAAGCGGGTAATTAAGACCATATTTGTGTGATAAAAAAATTGTTTGAAAAGGTCTAGTAATACAACATAAACTTTTATTGCTGTTACGTTGACTTCTGTAAGGTTTCGACACAATAGAACATAAAAAGATCTGGCAAGCACGAAAGAATCAAGGTATTGAAAATTAATTTACTAGAGTACTTAAAAATATCTACAATAATAGTAAAGCTATAATCAAATTAGAGAAGGAAGGCGAAGAAATCAAAATAGAAAGGGGTGTGCGCCGGGGTGACCCTATCTCACCAAAACTTTTCACAACAGTTCTGGAAGAGGTCTTTCGAAAATGAGACTGAACCGAATTTGGATTGTCTGAATGTCTGTTGAGTGAATAGTGAAAACTTATCCCACCTAAGATTTGCGGATGATTTGATAATTCTCTCACCAACAAGAGAAGGGTTGCAGACAATGTTAATGGACTTAGATAAAGAAAGTCGTAAGGTGAGATTAACCAAGAACACACAAAAAACCAAGGCTATGTCTAATGGAGAACAAAAACCTATCTGGATAAATAACACCAAAACTTATTATGTCAATGAATATATCTATTTGGGGCAGATAATCTCTGCTTTAGACCTTACCTCAAAGGAAATTGACAGACGCGTCGGGAATGCTTGGAAACACTATTGGAGCTATAAATAAATTATTAAAAATAATTTCTCTTCGATACCTGTATATTGCCGTTACTTAGTTATGGTTCCCAAACCTGGGTGCTCGCTAAAGTACGTATAAAAACTACAAACTTGCCAAAACTCTATGGAAAGAAGTATGATGGGTAAACGATTGGCAGATAGAATAAGGACTCAAACTGTAAAGAAACATGCAAGGACAAAAGATGTTATAACAACAATTAAAAAGTTAAAGTGGAAATGGTCAGGACATACAATTAGAGGAAAGGAAATACAATTAGGGGAAAAATGGATGCGGGTATTAATGAACTGGTTCACAAGTCACAAAAAAGGAAAACGAGGCAGACCGTCCAGAAGATGAATCGATGATATTAATTTGATAAAATTCATTCGTAAACAAAATAAAATTTGAGATCGCATTTCGCTCACTTCCTATGGTCACGTCCATGAGAACAAACAATTTATCGCAAAATCTACTCATTGTCTGCTGCATCTTGTGTTAAATTTTGTCCCGTTTAGCAAATAGCGTAATCATGCTAGTATATAAAGATGCCCAGAACTTGTTAAACTTTCGCCCAATTAAATAACTTCGTGTATTAAAGAAAATAAAAGCTGCACGAATAGTTTAAGTGTTATGCATATAAATTCCGCTAATAAATCTTAACTTAATTGTATTAATTGTAGTTGTAGACATCACTCGTTTCTGTGTCGTGGGTTGTCATAGTCTAGTGTGAACTTGCTGCCGTCGCGGACCCCTAAGCGAGAGTCGCAGTGTACGCGCACTAAACGGATTTCCGCGTCGCGCACTGACGCTCCCAAGCATGCGGCGTCGCATTCGGCTGTCGGTGCTTCTGACACACAGTATAGCGCAACTCACCGAAACGTATTGATCTGCATGATGTTTTGCAGCCCACGGATACTATGTGTTTATTAGAAACCGTGCAGGTTTATGCTGGGGATACAAATGGAAAGCGACGTTGTTTAATAGATTCCGCCTCTCAATACAATTATGTAACTAAGAAATGTTGTTCGAAATTAAATTAAAAATGCAATAAAGGGGCTAAAACTATAATTAAGGGGAATAGGTACCGCGTTGAACCCAATAAATGGGGGAATTTCTGCAACTTTGATATTGCGTTTCAATAACAATTTTATTTGGATAGACGCCTATGTTATCAACCGCACCATGTACAACCCACCCTCGGTACAAGTGGATATGTCTTGTCAGTCACCCTTGAGCTGCTTAACTCTCGCAGATGATATGTTCTCTGAGCCTTCTGAGATTGAAATTCTCATTGGTGCTCTGCTCTTTACTGAAATATCAGGCCACGTTTCTGCATCACCGAGTATGCCAACTGCTTTCGAAACCATTTTTGGTTACCGTTATTGGAATCGCTCCCATAACATTCGCTTATATTTATTCCGCTGACACTTCTGTCGAAGATAACACTATTGTCGTCGATTATACCCGCTCTCAAATTTCACTCTGCGCTTTAATAAAGAACCCGCGCTTGGAAAACATTATCCAAAAACTTGACAACTCGAAGAGGTGCAATGCGCCTCATCTTGCACTCCCACCGCTATTGAAAATAAACAAATTTTCAAAAATATTTTTCTCGCGAATCTATTGGACGTTGTTCTGTAGCGTTACCTTTCTCCCGAAATCCCTCCGTATCTCTTGGCAATTCTTATCTAACCATTCAACCGTTTAAAACACCGTTTAAAACACTTTGTTTACCTTGAACGCAAACTAATTGCCTCACAGCCTCTGCGAAAGGAGTACAACGCTATAGTAAATGATTTTTCTCCCACTGGTTATTATATACACGATCATGCAATTGCGAGATTAGATAGGACAACTACTTGTAGTTGTCCTACCACCATCTTGATGGTGCATGGTGATGGACGCAAACTCTAAAACCTTGAACGAAATTTTTTTGTTTTAAATTTTTCGCTAAACGATACTTTATACACTGGTGATAACCTATAGAAAGATCTTTGTGAAATACTTTTAGACTTCCGCCTTTACCCAATCGCGTTTTTATCTGAAGATGTACTTTCAGATTTTACATAATAAGATGCATTTATGTACGTTACGTGAATATAGAAGATCATCCTATTACAGAACGCAATATTTTATCTCTAATCGCGCGTCAATATTTTAGGACTCCTAGCTCCAATTATCTTATACACTAAATTGATTTTGCAACAACTTCATTTATCGAAAGTGAATTGGGATGAGCAACCACCGTCATATTTCGACTGTATCTGGCAATATAATAAAAATAAACTACCTTGCCAGAAATTTTAAATTTCAAAATTGTTTATAGTATTCTTAGCTGATGCTAGTGAAAAGGGTTACGGTGCGGTAGTGTATGTGCGAACGCAGTCAAACTCAGACTCTTGATGACTTG
>JAOCPS010033972.1:0-17122 GCA_025505425.1 Graphium colonna | reverse complement strand
GATTCTGTAGTCCATTGCAATCTAAATCATGTTAAAAGTAAACAAAGGTCTAAAATTGTTTACGTTACTCTAAACTACTCATAAATATAATTAAAACTTACATTCTCACAATACTTAACATTGCTGATTC
The DNA here is from genome assembly GCA_025505425.1 of Graphium colonna. NCBI lineage: Eukaryota > Metazoa > Arthropoda > Insecta > Lepidoptera > Papilionidae > Graphium > Graphium colonna. The sequence continues at coordinate 16,992 of JAOCPS010033972.1, read as the reverse complement.
ATGTAAAACGTTTTTACAATTTTTTTACCAACTTGCAAAAAGGAGGATTTTTCAATTCAGATGTTTCTATTCTTTCAAGTATGTCCGCGCAGAACTCCGTCGTTTTGTCGTTAGAAGTCGATCTTAGTGATTCTTTTTAAAAAATAAGTTTTTGTGTAAATTGTTTATGGATGTTTACCTCCTTAGTAGTTCTGATTGGTACTTTACTGCTATCATTTATACTAGATTTTTACTGCAGCTTCGGTCACTTTATTTATAGACCAGTTGTAACGGATTTCCTAAAGAATTAGTACGTTATAGGGAATTAAATTAACAAACTGTTTATGCCTGAAACAAAACTGCAATATGTTCACTAGATCCCTGCGGTTCCTCTTGCGCATATTTTCACCGTCTTTACAACATTTTACATTGACGCCCCGCTCCTATTGCTCATAGTGTAGTGGTATAGCCTTAAACCTTCCTCAATGAATAGGCTATCCAATACTTAAGAATTTTTCAGTTCGGACCAGTAGTCCCTGAGATTAGTGCGTTCAACCGAACAAACAAACTCTTTGGTTTTATAATATTAGTATATATTATTCCTCCTACGTATAACATCGCAATTCATGTCCGACGTTATATTACATTTCCAATAATCGAATGCATGACTTGGGTTAATAATTCCTTGCCATTATACCACGAAGCTACAGGCGTTTCTTAGAAAGTCAAAGGTGCCGACGCATTCAGCCGCGTGAATGACAATGCCCAAGAAAGCACCGGAAGAGAGAAAACACACAAACACACAGACCGTCACTGCAAATAAACCACGCATATATTAATATTCGTACGCAATTTCACACTTTCTGACAAATGTTTGTAAGGCAAAGCGGTTTCTTGACGGCTTTCTGTGTGTTTATAGCCATATTGTATGGAAATTGAGTGTACTCGACTCGAGTACAGTTTTATTATAGTAGAAGAGTCTGTACATAGAAGTGATTGTACACTCAGTTAAATATGATTATTTTTCAAAACCGACTTCAAACGCCTTAGAATTGTGCGTACGTGGCATCTTTTCCGTTATCTTAATTTCAACAACAAACGATTTTTTCCGTAAATGTAAAAATAACAAGTTTATTTTCAAAGTAAATTATTTAACCTGCCTTCAAACGCCTTAAAAGTGTCCATTCGAAAAATATCTTTACCGTTATTTTGATTTTAAAAACAAAGTACTCATCCGATTTTTATACTAAGATTGTAGGATCATTTTGGAAGTACTATCAGATAAAAAAAAAATTAAAATCCATTCACAATTGGCGGAGATAACATACCTAACATTCCTAAATTTTGTTATTTCGATTTAAAAAACAAACTACTGCACTGATTTTTCTTTAAATTTTGTGGGACCATTTCGAAAGAATACCTTATCAGAATAAAAAATAGTTTTTAAAACCGGTTTATAAATGATGGAGATACGCGCGAACATGCATAAAAAAATCGAAACGTCTAAAGTAAAAACTCCCTCCTTTTTTGAAGCGGGTTAAAAAAAAAATAGACAAATCCATTGTGCGTAAATAAATCTCTGATTGCATTAAAACAATCAATCATTTGAGAATAAAAAAGGTACACGGAAAGGGGGGAACAGTTAGGAACAAAAAGCCAGTATCCGCTCCCCTTGTAGCTTAAGAAAAAGTAACTACTATGTCCATGGGAACACCAGTTATAAACTCTGGGAAATTTAAAATGTACATGTTGTGTATTTCATGATTGTGTTGTCTATCTTCGATTTTTTTATCTATACTTTGGACAAAACATATCACGTAATAATACTTTCGGACGTATGGAAAGGATAAACAAAGTACCAAGAATTCTTTTGCTTCAAGATAAAAATTATATAGTAATCATTTTCATAATTTTTTAACATTTTCGGCTTTATAGATTTGATTTTATGCGTGGAATTTCAATTAAAGTAAAACAGAATGGATTTTGCTTTACCTACATGACTGCGCAATCTGTCATAGTGATGTAGAATATCATTCGAGTTTATCAAATATCTCTGGAACCCGGGGTTTTCTTACGAAAATAACTTCTGTAGTGTTTAATTAACAAGTCTAGTCTCCAAAAAAACATGTTTGAACTTGATACAACTTGGTACGGTTTGTCATATAAATATAGGTATTGTCCTTTAGTTAATTAATTTTAAACCATAAACATCAATAAGGTTAAAAGCATTTGAAGGTTAGATTATATTTTTTATATTATTATACTTGCCAGTTGCTAACTATTCTTTCTGCAGCATTCTCTATGTATACATTTGATAGTAAGACGTATCAATTAGTGATAGTTGTTTTAATAACATTAAAAATTTAAATTCAATGATTCCGACAGATAGTAAAGTTCTATTGCACTTAGTTTTTTTATGGAAAGAAAGATTAACAAGCAGACGGTTCACCTGATGGTAAGCGATCCCGTCGCCCATAGACACACGCAACATCCGGAGAGTTGCGAGTGTGTTAACCCAGCAAATTGGCTAGAATGGGTTAGGAATGGGAAAAGACAAGATAACCATGGCCATCCGGCATCCCCAAAAGTCATGCATATTTTATTTTATGTCAACTTTATAAAGGTTGTTTTGTTTCTTTTTAATTCAAAGATCGAAACTAATATTACAAAAGGAATTAATTAAGCAAATATTTCAGGACCGAATGTATAAAACAATAATAATCCTAAACTATAAATCTCACCGTTGTGTCCGCTTGGGTTATAGTTTCTCCATTAAAACACGTGACCATACAAAAGATGATTAATTTGAATGTCATCATGGGCTACCATCAAGTTGATGAAGGCACCATAATGGTCCGTTCGAAAGTCATCGAGTTTCACCATGTCGAGTGATTTGGCAACGAAGCGCGACTATTAATGAGAATGCTTGTGTATCAGATAATCAATTTACTGTACGAATAACTAATAATTTCATACAGACTAAAGTATTCTCATATTGTTTGAAATCCTATTCGAGATTTGCAGAAAGGTCTATCTTGTAAATCATATAGAAAATTACCACAACTGCAATACATAGAATATTTAGAGTATGAACTGATAAATGTGGTATTTAAAACGGACAATACTAATATCGGTCAGTTTTAGGGTTCCGTCCTAAATGGGTAACCAACGGAACACTGTTACTCAGACTCCGTTATTCGTCTGTCTGTTAGCGAGCTGTATGTCTTGATTCGTAACAGGCAGGCAGTATAGTCAACCGCCTCTGTAGCCTATTGGCATGGGCATGGCATCTTGTAAATTGGAGGTCGTAGGTTTGAATCTTGCTGGGGAACAATAATTTTGTGTTGTTGTTTCTTGGTAGAATTATTATTAGAATTAATGCGGGCCGATCACCCAATTGCCTGAAAAGATCTATGCGTTGGATGGGTGTGTTAAGTCGGTCCTGCGCCTGATCTCCCTCCGGTCGTGTCGGTTATCCGTCTCATCGGGTTATAAAAGTAAAGGAACAGAGAGTGCACCTGAGATTGGCCGCCGTGGCCGTAATTCGGCCAGAAGGACTTTTATTTATTTTATATTTCCAAGATACCCCTTAGTGTTTTTATTTTCCGGATTTACTGAAATGCACTGTTTTGCACATTCATTTGCATATTACTAGTTAACTAGTTATGACAATAATCAGTCTAGGACAATCTAGGTATATAATCAACATTATCATTAATCATTAAATTTTCTTTCGGCGGTGAACTGAGCCGGGGCCACGCGCTCGGCTCTAGTTATGAGTTTCGGCTATATTTTGGCCGAAAACGAAACTAAAGCCGAAACTGGCCGCAACCAAAACCGAAATTTCAGTCGGTCATTAATAGCCCAATATAAAAAAAAAACTGTATTTTCTCTTACTTTTGAAAATATGTAAACCCTACTGTAAGATAATATTTTGCTTGGTAAAATCTGACACAAAAATGTATCTGTAGATCATATCAATAATGCCCATGTAGGAGTAGGAATTAAATCCACGACTCGGTGCGCCTTTTGACCGGACTTACTCCCAAATTTGGGATTTTTATGGTAATTTTTTTTTATTTATTTTTTACCGGGTTATAAGAATTTTTTTACCTTTACAGGACTATATGACGGCCTTCAATTTCGCGAACGAAGAAGAGGCGAAATCGCTCAAGGACACCCTCATCGAAAAGATCGAACTTCGGAAGAAGCGGAGGGCAGGTGAGAATTACAAAGAGAAATTTAAGAGAATTATTAATTATCTTCTATCTGTCTTTCAGGCGTAAAACTGACTAAATATCGAAATTCAATAGGCATAAATCTAGACAGTTTTTCCCCATAACGTGATAGCATTACCAACATCTGGCAAGACTTTTTTTCTAGATGTTGGCAACACTGAAACGTTCTCTTGTTTTGTTTGTTTTCAAATATCTTAACTTCGATGATCACATGACAATAAAAAAGTCTTTTGATTCAAAAATAATATGATTAATGTCAAAGTGTGTATGCATTGATGTTCGGTGCTGTATCACGCTAAAACGGATGAATTGAGTTGTATGAAAGGATAATGCCCAAAACTATTACCAAAAATCCTCTTGCATCAAGATCAAAATTATATAGTTATTATTTTCATAATTTTTTAAGACTTTTGGCTTTATGGATTCGATTTTACGCGTGGAATTTTATTTAAATTATTACAGTTTGAATTTTGCTTCATCTACATGACGTTTGCGCAATCTGTCATAGTGATGTAGAATGCAATAGAGGCTTTTTTTCTATTCATAAATTTTGTTAATTATGAAATCTACGAACCCTGGGGATTTTTAACGAAAACAACTTCTGTAGTAATTTTGTTTTTGAGACTTACGCGAATATTAGACATTTTTAAAGGTAACCTACCCGTGACCATGAACGCTGTAAAGGGTTCGAAACGTCAGGTGATAAAATTTAAAAATAAACCGCGATAAAATCCGTAAAGTTGTATTATTTAAAAAAAACTTCTGTAGTAGTTGATATAACTAGTCTCAAAAAAACATGTTTGAACTTGAAACGGTTTGCCATATAAATATGGGCATTTCCCTTCACACACGGACGGTTTATTAGATGGATTAACATATATGACGGATTTTAGACAAAGTCATAAAAAAAACATGGCGGTCGATCCGCGTATAATATCTTTGAACTGCGAACGAACTCTGAAAGTCTGTAAGAATTGATCTTCAGTTCAGCTTGTAGGTTTGCATTGGTGGTAATCGTCACGTTATGCCTCATACATTTGACTCTGTTTTCTCAACTGTCTTTTTTATTAATTTTAAACTATAATTTACTTTTTTTATGTAAATACGTGGTGCATGTATAGTGTATTAACCATGTTATAAACAACAATGAGAGGTACTTCATTGAAAATGGTTATTCTCATTCTTGCCTTCACAAATATAGGGCCAGGCGGCCTTCGCTCCTTTTCCTTATTTCGCGTATGTATTGATAATATCTGTCTGGTTATAGAAAAAATCTTGATGACAAATCTTAGTTTGAATGCTTATTCTTATTAGGCTTCTAGAAAGTTAATTAATAATAAATGAAAAAAAAAACACTAACATTATTTTCTGATACATGATAAAATATATTTTACCGTCAATCCTCTAACCTAAGATATTATTCCAAAGCTTTGAATTGTTTTCAAAAATTATTGGATGTATTAATTTAGGCATTATAAAAGGTTTGGTCGTCTTCATAAGACAATGCGTCATTATAACGCTGTATGACAATCACAAGTGCTTACATATTAGTTGTTTACTTTTTTTTGAATTAGGAGATTTGTTAACACATTGCGTAATTGTTATGTTGGTTATGATTTGATTGCATTTTTGTTCATGAACGACTAAACTGGGCAGACAGACCGCCTCCGTAGCACAGTATGGGCGCTTTACAAACCGGAGCTTGTGGGTTTGAATCTCGGTAGGACAAGGATTGTATTGTTGTTTCTTGATTGGGTTAGGGTAATGCGAGCTGATCACCCGATTGCCTGAAAGGAAAGATGATCCATGCGTCGGATGGGTCATGTAAAAAGTCGAACCCTTGTCAAGAACATCTTTGGCAGTCGTTATAGCATGCCAGTGCCTTCAGATATCCTGACGACTAATCCATTATCGAATTCAGCTTATCTTTTTTGAAGTCAGATGTCAGTCGCCCTGCGAAAAGACTAAATTTCAGGTAATATTTGGGTGTATTAGAAGCCGACCCCAAGTAACTTGGGAAAAGGTTAGTAGGAAGAACTTTGATTAACAGGAACTTTATTTGCTTTCAAGTTTCAATGTTTTATTGGCATCCTATTATATTGGGTTAGACTAAATCATTCAGATTCACGGAATATTTCAACGACCTTAAGAATAATTGATTTTAACATTTGCTAACGTGTCAAAAGCTGTGGACAGTGCTATTATTCAACATTTTACTAGCTTGTCGTGTGTTTTCCTCATTTTGTTTTTGGCGCGATGTGCGATACACATAGTCTTATATTAATTTTGTGGACATATTCTAATCCTCCTAAGATTAGAATTTGTGAAACTATTTAGTGTTAGATCTATTAGGGTTCAGATTTTCAGTTTTAAAAAAAATATTTTTATTATTTAATACAGCTTTTTAGGAGGGAATTTATCATCCCATTTAATGGTTACATGTCAAGGGGTTCTTTCTTAACATAGGTGACATTTTCCCAGTTTATTTTTAAATTAGCCCACAGCTGGGCTAACGCCTCCTCCAGAACAAGGGTATATGGCATAGTCCACCCCGCGGCCCTAGTGCGTATTGGCAGACTTCGCATATCTTAGAAATATTATTTCTCATATATGCAGGTTTCCTCACGCTATTCGAAGCTAAGTCCGAATTATATCAGTTTATAAATCAAGCAATTTTCGTAACACATTACACGAGATTTACGTTTCATAACGCGACTCCGTCAGTTGTTTATTCGTTTTCCGCAACGCGAGACTGTTTACCAATAAACAGCCGTCAGCCAATAAACAAAACGCCGCCGTCATACTTCTCCCGACAAATTGTTGGCAAAGTATGTCATACAACTTTCGACGCCTTTGCGATATCACTTTGCTTCGTGAAACAAAAACTAGAGAACAAATTGTTTTCTTAGCGTATTCATATAACAATATATTAAATATTAATAAAATGAAGTCGTGACTTTTTATGTTGCCATTTGGTCATGCATGTAGAATGGACCCCAATAGATCGTCGTATCTCTACTTATAATCTAAATTAACTTTGAACTATGAAAGTCTGGTTCATTCGGTTATGAGAAACGCACATAAAGTGTTTGACAATAATTTTACTTGATAATATTTTTAATCCAAAAGATGTAGGAAATTCGGACGTTTGTAACAATTTCTACTAGCAAAGACACATGTATACAATTTCTTTAAAAACAGACATTCATTATTGGAAATCGTGTAAAAAACGTTTTCAAAGACTATAGAAAACAGGCGGCCATTTTTATAAAAAAAAAATTGAAAGATACGTATCGTAAAGTACCGAATCTGCATCGAAAATGTTGAACTTCACTGCAGCGGTCTAAAACCCACAAGACAACGTTTTAAACGCTATTCTTTGGTATTCATCTGACGCTGACCGCGATTCAAGAATGTTCATGGTATTTTTAATTGGGATTTCTTACATTCCTATAGGTTATTTCTGCAAGTTGTTTTTTAGTCGGGTATCTTTCAGTTTTATTTTATCTCATCTTTTAATAAATTATCTACTCGACGGATCGTTCAGGTCTCTGATCTTTTTGAAGCGATTGTAGACGAGTAATGCCACTTGTGAAACACAATTTTTTTCTAGATTGAAATCCCCGTAGTATCTCATTCAGTATAGACTGAAAAGATTCTTTGTCTGGCAACGGGACTATTTCGCGGCACTATATTCAATTTTCATCTCAGTTTTATCTTAGTGCCGGAACTAGTTAATTTTTTTGCTAACGATAGTTCAGAATCCGGAAATGTTTTACGAAACCAATTATTATTGTTTTACGAGACTTTTCTTTTTAGTTCGTGAAAATCCATAATGAATGTTGATCGAGAGATTGAGAGATTACATCTACAGTGTTAGTATAGATGATTTACATGGCTTTTCATCTCCCTCATTAACTCCACGCAACTTTAGTCATAAATGACAATTAACATTCTTTGCGATAACCTGCAATTTTTGAATTTTTTTTTTGACAATTTTTTGTTAAATTAAGTGCTATTTAATAACCCAAGCTATTTCAAACATTATCCCTGCAATAAGTATTAGGGTTCCACTTTCTAACGGCATGCTTGTGAGATTTTAGATTTTTTTGTTAGATTTTGCCTTGAAAAGCATTATCTGTTACACTTTGATAGTTCTATATACTCAGAGGTACACATGATACAGACAAATGAAGCTATGCTATATATATATATATATATATATAGCATAGCTTCATTTGTCTGTATCATGTGTACCTCTGAGTATATAGAACTATCAAAGTGTAACAGATAATGCTTTTCAAGGCAAAATCTAACAAAAAAATCTAAAATCTCACAAGCATGCCGTTAGAAAGTGGAACCCTAATACTTATTGCAGGGATAATGTTTGAAATAGCTTGGGTTATTAAATAGCACTTAATTTAACAAAAAATTGTCAAAAAAAAAATTCAAAAATTGCAGGTTATCGCAAAGAATGTTAATTGTCATTTATGACTAAAGTTGCGTGGAGTTAATGAGGGAGATGAAAAGCCATGTAAATCATCTATACTAACACTGTAGATGTAATCTCTCAATCTCTCGATCAACATTCATTATGGATTTTCACGAACTAAAAAGAAAAGTCTCGTAAAACAATAATAATTGGTTTCGTAAAACATTTCCGGATTCTGAACTATCGTTAGCAAAAAAATTAACTAGTTCCGGCACTAAGATAAAACTGAGATGAAAATTGAATATAGTGCCGCGAAATAGTCCCGTTGCCAGACAAAGAATCTTTTCAGTCTATACTGAATGAGATACTACGGGGATTTCAATCTAGAAAAAAATTGTGTTTCACAAGTGGCATTACTCGTCTACAATCGCTTCAAAAAGATCAGAGACCTGAACGATCCGTCGAGTAGATAATTTATTAAAAGATGAGATAAAATAAAACTGAAAGATACCCGACTAAAAAACAACTTGCAGAAATAACCTATAGGAATGTAAGAAATCCCAATTAAAAATACCATGAACATTCTTGAATCGCGGTCAGCGTCAGATGAATACCAAAGAATAGCGTTTAAAACGTTGTCTTGTGGGTTTTAGACCGCTGCAGTGAAGTTCAACATTTTCGATGCAGATTCGGTACTTTACGATACGTATCTTTCAATTTTTTTTTTATAAAAATGGCCGCCTGTTTTCTATAGTCTTTGAAAACGTTTTTTACACGATTTCCAATAATGAATGTCTGTTTTTAAAGAAATTGTATACATGTGTCTTTGCTAGTAGAAATTGTTACAAACGTCCGAATTTCCTACATCTTTTGGATTAAAAATATTATCAAGTAAAATTATTGTCAAACACTTTATGTGCGTTTCTCATAACCGAATGAACCAGACTTTCATAGTTCAAAGTTAATTTAGATTATAAGTAGAGATACGACGATCTATTGGGGTCCATTCTACATGCATGACCAAATGGCAACATAAAAAGTCACGACTTCATTTTATTAATATTTAATATATTGTTATATGAATACGCTAAGAAAACAATTTGTTCTCTAGTTTTTGTTTCACGAAGCAAAGTGATATCGCAAAGGCGTCGAAAGTTGTATGACATACTTTGCCAACAATTTGTCGGGAGAAGTATGACGGCGGCGTTTTGTTTATTGGCTGACGGCTGTTTATTGGTAAACAGTCTCGCGTTGCGGAAAACGAATAAACAACTGACGGAGTCGCGTTATGAAACGTAAATCTCGTGTAATGTGTTACGAAAATTGCTTGATTTATAAACTGATATAATTCGGACTTAGCTTCGAATAGCGTGAGGAAACCTGCATATATGAGAAATAATATTTCTAAGATATGCGAAGTCTGCCAATACGCACTAGGGCCGCGGGGTGGACTATGCCATATACCCTTGTTCTGGAGGAGGCGTTAGCCCAGCTGTGGGCTAATTTAAAAATAAACTGGGAAAATGTCACCTATGTTAAGAAAGAACCCCTTGACATGTAACCATTAAATGGGATGATAAATTCCCTCCTAAAAAGCTGTATTAAATAATAAAAATATTTTTTTTAAAACTGAAAATCTGAACCCTAATAGATCTAACACTAAATAGTTTCACAAATTCTAATCTTAGGAGGATTAGAATATGTCCACAAAATTAATATAAGACTATGTGTATCGCACATCGCGCCAAAAACAAAATGAGGAAAACACACGACAAGCTAGTAAAATGTTGAATAATAGCACTGTCCACAGCTTTTGACACGTTAGCAAATGTTAAAATCAATTATTCTTAAGGTCGTTGAAATATTCCGTGAATCTGAATGATTTAGTCTAACCCAATATAATAGGATGCCAATAAAACATTGAAACTTGAAAGCAAATAAAGTTCCTGTTAATCAAAGTTCTTCCTACTAACCTTTTCCCAAGTTACTTGGGGTCGGCTTCTAATACACCCAAATATTACCTGAAATTTAGTCTTTTCGCAGGGCGACTGACATCTGACTTCAAAAAAGATAAGCTGAATTCGATAATGGATTAGTCGTCAGGATATCTGAAGGCACTGGCATGCTATAACGACTGCCAAAGATGTTCTTGACAAGGGTTCGACTTTTTACATGACCCATCCGACGCATGGATCATCTTTCCTTTCAGGCAATCGGGTGATCAGCTCGCATTACCCTAACCCAATCAAGAAACAACAATACAATCCTTGTCCTACCGAGATTCAAACCCACAAGCTCCGGTTTGTAAAGCGCCCATACTGTGCTACGGAGGCGGTCTGTCTGCCCAGTTTAGTCGTTCATGAACAAAAATGCAATCAAATCATAACCAACATAACAATTACGCAATGTGTTAACAAATCTCCTAATTCAAAAAAAAGTAAACAACTAATATGTAAGCACTTGTGATTGTCATACAGCGTTATAATGACGCATTGTCTTATGAAGACGACCAAACCTTTTATAATGCCTAAATTAATACATCCAATAATTTTTGAAAACAATTCAAAGCTTTGGAATAATATCTTAGGTTAGAGGATTGACGGTAAAATATATTTTATCATGTATCAGAAAATAATGTTAGTGTTTTTTTTTTCATTTATTATTAATTAACTTTCTAGAAGCCTAATAAGAATAAGCATTCAAACTAAGATTTGTCATCAAGATTTTTTCTATAACCAGACAGATATTATCAATACATACGCGAAATAAGGAAAAGGAGCGAAGGCCGCCTGGCCCTATATTTGTGAAGGCAAGAATGAGAATAACCATTTTCAATGAAGTACCTCTCATTGTTGTTTATAACATGGTTAATACACTATACATGCACCACGTATTTACATAAAAAAAGTAAATTATAGTTTAAAATTAATAAAAAAGACAGTTGAGAAAACAGAGTCAAATGTATGAGGCATAACGTGACGATTACCACCAATGCAAACCTACAAGCTGAACTGAAGATCAATTCTTACAGACTTTCAGAGTTCGTTCGCAGTTCAAAGATATTATACGCGGATCGACCGCCATGTTTTTTTTATGACTTTGTCTAAAATCCGTCATATATGTTAATCCATCTAATAAACCGTCCGTGTGTGAAGGGAAATGCCCATATTTATATGGCAAACCGTTTCAAGTTCAAACATGTTTTTTTGAGACTAGTTATATCAACTACTACAGAAGTTTTTTTTAAATAATACAACTTTACGGATTTTATCGCGGTTTATTTTTAAATTTTATCACCTGACGTTTCGAACCCTTTACAGCGTTCATGGTCACGGGTAGGTTACCTTTAAAAATGTCTAATATTCGCGTAAGTCTCAAAAACAAAATTACTACAGAAGTTGTTTTCGTTAAAAATCCCCAGGGTTCGTAGATTTCATAATTAACAAAATTTATGAATAGAAAAAAAGCCTCTATTGCATTCTACATCACTATGACAGATTGCGCAAACGTCATGTAGATGAAGCAAAATTCAAACTGTAATAATTTAAATAAAATTCCACGCGTAAAATCGAATCCATAAAGCCAAAAGTCTTAAAAAATTATGAAAATAATAACTATATAATTTTGATCTTGATGCAAGAGGATTTTTGGTAATAGTTTTGGGCATTATCCTTTCATACAACTCAATTCATCCGTTTTAGCGTGATACAGCACCGAACATCAATGCATACACACTTTGACATTAATCATATTATTTTTGAATCAAAAGACTTTTTTATTGTCATGTGATCATCGAAGTTAAGATATTTGAAAACAAACAAAACAAGAGAACGTTTCAGTGTTGCCAACATCTAGAAAAAAAGTCTTGCCAGATGTTGGTAATGCTATCACGTTATGGGGAAAAACTGTCTAGATTTATGCCTATTGAATTTCGATATTTAGTCAGTTTTACGCCTGAAAGACAGATAGAAGATAATTAATAATTCTCTTAAATTTCTCTTTGTAATTCTCACCTGCCCTCCGCTTCTTCCGAAGTTCGATCTTTTCGATGAGGGTGTCCTTGAGCGATTTCGCCTCTTCTTCGTTCGCGAAATTGAAGGCCGTCATATAGTCCTGTAAAGGTAAAAAAATTCTTATAACCCGGTAAAAAATAAATAAAAAAAAATTACCATAAAAATCCCAAATTTGGGAGTAAGTCCGGTCAAAAGGCGCACCGAGTCGTGGATTTAATTCCTACTCCTACATGGGCATTATTGATATGATCTACAGATACATTTTTGTGTCAGATTTTACCAAGCAAAATATTATCTTACAGTAGGGTTTACATATTTTCAAAAGTAAGAGAAAATACAGTTTTTTTTTTATATTGGGCTATTAATGACCGACTGAAATTTCGGTTTTGGTTGCGGCCAGTTTCGGCTTTAGTTTCGTTTTCGGCCAAAATATAGCCGAAACTCATAACTAGAGCCGAGCGCGTGGCCCCGGCTCAGTTCACCGCCGAAAGAAAATTTAATGATTAATGATAATGTTGATTATATACCTAGATTGTCCTAGACTGATTATTGTCATAACTAGTTAACTAGTAATATGCAAATGAATGTGCAAAACAGTGCATTTCAGTAAATCCGGAAAATAAAAACACTAAGGGGTATCTTGGAAATATAAAATAAATAAAAGTCCTTCTGGCCGAATTACGGCCACGGCGGCCAATCTCAGGTGCACTCTCTGTTCCTTTACTTTTATAACCCGATGAGACGGATAACCGACACGACCGGAGGGAGATCAGGCGCAGGACCGACTTAACACACCCATCCAACGCATAGATCTTTTCAGGCAATTGGGTGATCGGCCCGCATTAATTCTAATAATAATTCTACCAAGAAACAACAACACAAAATTATTGTTCCCCAGCAAGATTCAAACCTACGACCTCCAATTTACAAGATGCCATGCCCATGCCAATAGGCTACAGAGGCGGTTGACTATACTGCCTGCCTGTTACGAATCAAGACATACAGCTCGCTAACAGACAGACGAATAACGGAGTCTGAGTAACAGTGTTCCGTTGGTTACCCATTTAGGACGGAACCCTAAAACTGACCGATATTAGTATTGTCCGTTTTAAATACCACATTTATCAGTTCATACTCTAAATATTCTATGTATTGCAGTTGTGGTAATTTTCTATATGATTTACAAGATAGACCTTTCTGCAAATCTCGAATAGGATTTCAAACAATATGAGAATACTTTAGTCTGTATGAAATTATTAGTTATTCGTACAGTAAATTGATTATCTGATACACAAGCATTCTCATTAATAGTCGCGCTTCGTTGCCAAATCACTCGACATGGTGAAACTCGATGACTTTCGAACGGACCATTATGGTGCCTTCATCAACTTGATGGTAGCCCATGATGACATTCAAATTAATCATCTTTTGTATGGTCACGTGTTTTAATGGAGAAACTATAACCCAAGCGGACACAACGGTGAGATTTATAGTTTAGGATTATTATTGTTTTATACATTCGGTCCTGAAATATTTGCTTAATTAATTCCTTTTGTAATATTAGTTTCGATCTTTGAATTAAAAAGAAACAAAACAACCTTTATAAAGTTGACATAAAATAAAATATGCATGACTTTTGGGGATGCCGGATGGCCATGGTTATCTTGTCTTTTCCCATTCCTAACCCATTCTAGCCAATTTGCTGGGTTAACACACTCGCAACTCTCCGGATGTTGCGTGTGTCTATGGGCGACGGGATCGCTTACCATCAGGTGAACCGTCTGCTTGTTAATCTTTCTTTCCATAAAAAAACTAAGTGCAATAGAACTTTACTATCTGTCGGAATCATTGAATTTAAATTTTTAATGTTATTAAAACAACTATCACTAATTGATACGTCTTACTATCAAATGTATACATAGAGAATGCTGCAGAAAGAATAGTTAGCAACTGGCAAGTATAATAATATAAAAAATATAATCTAACCTTCAAATGCTTTTAACCTTATTGATGTTTATGGTTTAAAATTAATTAACTAAAGGACAATACCTATATTTATATGACAAACCGTACCAAGTTGTATCAAGTTCAAACATGTTTTTTTGGAGACTAGACTTGTTAATTAAACACTACAGAAGTTATTTTCGTAAGAAAACCCCGGGTTCCAGAGATATTTGATAAACTCGAATGATATTCTACATCACTATGACAGATTGCGCAGTCATGTAGGTAAAGCAAAATCCATTCTGTTTTACTTTAATTGAAATTCCACGCATAAAATCAAATCTATAAAGCCGAAAATGTTAAAAAATTATGAAAATGATTACTATATAATTTTTATCTTGAAGCAAAAGAATTCTTGGTACTTTGTTTATCCTTTCCATACGTCCGAAAGTATTATTACGTGATATGTTTTGTCCAAAGTATAGATAAAAAAATCGAAGATAGACAACACAATCATGAAATACACAACATGTACATTTTAAATTTCCCAGAGTTTATAACTGGTGTTCCCATGGACATAGTAGTTACTTTTTCTTAAGCTACAAGGGGAGCGGATACTGGCTTTTTGTTCCTAACTGTTCCCCCCTTTCCGTGTACCTTTTTTATTCTCAAATGATTGATTGTTTTAATGCAATCAGAGATTTATTTACGCACAATGGATTTGTCTATTTTTTTTTTAACCCGCTTCAAAAAAGGAGGGAGTTTTTACTTTAGACGTTTCGATTTTTTTATGCATGTTCGCGCGTATCTCCATCATTTATAAACCGGTTTTAAAAACTATTTTTTATTCTGATAAGGTATTCTTTCGAAATGGTCCCACAAAATTTAAAGAAAAATCAGTGCAGTAGTTTGTTTTTTAAATCGAAATAACAAAATTTAGGAATGTTAGGTATGTTATCTCCGCCAATTGTGAATGGATTTTAATTTTTTTTTTATCTGATAGTACTTCCAAAATGATCCTACAATCTTAGTATAAAAATCGGATGAGTACTTTGTTTTTAAAATCAAAATAACGGTAAAGATATTTTTCGAATGGACACTTTTAAGGCGTTTGAAGGCAGGTTAAATAATTTACTTTGAAAATAAACTTGTTATTTTTACATTTACGGAAAAAATCGTTTGTTGTTGAAATTAAGATAACGGAAAAGATGCCACGTACGCACAATTCTAAGGCGTTTGAAGTCGGTTTTGAAAAATAATCATATTTAACTGAGTGTACAATCACTTCTATGTACAGACTCTTCTACTATAATAAAACTGTACTCGAGTCGAGTACACTCAATTTCCATACAATATGGCTATAAACACACAGAAAGCCGTCAAGAAACCGCTTTGCCTTACAAACATTTGTCAGAAAGTGTGAAATTGCGTACGAATATTAATATATGCGTGGTTTATTTGCAGTGACGGTCTGTGTGTTTGTGTGTTTTCTCTCTTCCGGTGCTTTCTTGGGCATTGTCATTCACGCGGCTGAATGCGTCGGCACCTTTGACTTTCTAAGAAACGCCTGTAGCTTCGTGGTATAATGGCAAGGAATTATTAACCCAAGTCATGCATTCGATTATTGGAAATGTAATATAACGTCGGACATGAATTGCGATGTTATACGTAGGAGGAATAATATATACTAATATTATAAAACCAAAGAGTTTGTTTGTTCGGTTGAACGCACTAATCTCAGGGACTACTGGTCCGAACTGAAAAATTCTTAAGTATTGGATAGCCTATTCATTGAGGAAGGTTTAAGGCTATACCACTACACTATGAGCAATAGGAGCGGGGCGTCAATGTAAAATGTTGTAAAGACGGTGAAAATATGCGCAAGAGGAACCGCAGGGATCTAGTGAACATATTGCAGTTTTGTTTCAGGCATAAACAGTTTGTTAATTTAATTCCCTATAACGTACTAATTCTTTAGGAAATCCGTTACAACTGGTCTATAAATAAAGTGACCGAAGCTGCAGTAAAAATCTAGTATAAATGATAGCAGTAAAGTACCAATCAGAACTACTAAGGAGGTAAACATCCATAAACAATTTACACAAAAACTTATTTTTTAAAAAGAATCACTAAGATCGACTTCTAACGACAAAACGACGGAGTTCTGCGCGGACATACTTGAAAGAATAGAAACATCTGAATTGAAAAATCCTCCTTTTTGCAAGTTGGTAAAAAAATTGTAAAAACGTTTTACATGAATCAGCAATGTTAAGTATTGTGAGAATGTAAGTTTTAATTATATTTATGAGTAGTTTAGAGTAACGTAAACAATTTTAGACCTTTGTTTACTTTTAACATGATTTAGATTGCAATGGACTACAGAATC
>JAOCPS010033868.1:0-17123 GCA_025505425.1 Graphium colonna | reverse complement strand
AAAGGGTTCGAAAGGTCGGGTGATAAAATTTAAAAATAAACCGCGATAAAATCCGTAAAGTTGTTTAATTTAAAAAAACACAATAAGTTGTTACTGCTTAGATCAAAACAAAAATTAATATTCAAGCCGAAAGTATTCAGGGTGGACAAGTGACACCAGGACATCAAACACCTCGGTCCTGCCCATGCCATGAACGCTGTACAAAACGCAAGAACGCTGTTCAAAACGTCGAGTGATAAAAAAATTAAAAAATATTTTAAATAAACCGCGATAAAATCCGTAAAGTTGTTTAATTGAACTGTTTGCTGACAAAACTTTTATTATTTTTAAAATATACCGTAAAGTTAATCGTGAAAAAGTAAATGCTGCTATGTTATGCATATTTAGCACAAATATTTTGGGTAAAGAGGAATATTATTATTTTTAACTTAAGACACTAATTAGCCAAAAATAGATATTTGCGGTAACTTATATTTAGGGAATTAAGATTATGCCTTTAATTAAATTTGCATTTGGTTTTAAATGCAAAGAATACTAAATATGTCCCCTTTAGTCTTCTGGATGTAAAAAGGCAGGATTAAATTTACGAGTAAATAATGAACCATTAAATATTTATAGGACTAAGGACTAACTTTTATTTAGGTTCTTTAGTGTAACCCTCATCTTTCATCTCTCGTCAGTTTTTGTGGTGAGAAAAGTTAGACAGTTAATGGACGTCGACGCTGCTCGGCTTGTTTGTTTCTGTTACTTCCATAGCATTTGGTTGTACTGCATTTTGCTTTAGAGTTGTGCAGCAAGCAGTAACTTCGTCTTCATTCTTCAAAAAGAGCTATTCAAGCAACGTGCTATCGGAGCTTGGGATACATTTTAAGAGATTTTTAAAGAAATTATTATACTCATAGTTGCGTAAATTTATTGTTATATTTTATTACTAAAAAACATTGAATGTTTCCTAAAATAATGATAAGTGTGTAGTTACATTGATTTTTACCCGAAATAAGGATAACACTAACCTTTCTCTAAAAAACACATGCAATTCGTTTTTGGGGAAAAGTGAACGAATGAAAAATGTGACCACGACCGCTCTGCAAAGAGTGAAACGGAGAAGAGGAAGAGTACGAATGGACAATAAAATTCCGCAATCTGTATCCGCAATTTAAGCACAGAGTTAAAAAAACACTCGGTATGAGACTTATACAGTTACCGAATATTTTAATGACATAAATGTGCGGGAGTGGTGTTGTTGATATTAACGTAGGTCAATAACAAACTATTCCAGTCTACATTTGTAAAGAAATATTTTTTTAAAAGAACACACAACTCACGGACAATGTAAAATTTGACATTTCATAAGAATGCGCAAGCGTCTATGTCTATCTAATAACATTTTTTTGAACATATATTTGTATCTTATAGTATTTAAAGGGTAGTTTTCATAATAACAAAGAAATAATTTATATATTACATATAAAGTAAAGGTTACTCTCCTTTTATCCCTATAATCTCTAATAAAAGCCATAAGATCTGAATATTATAACTTGCGTTAAGGGACCCCGCACATTCACAAAAACTTCATATCGTATTTTCAGGGCCAGATACAACCTATGTGCCGCCCTTTGTACTGTATAAATTACCGCCCCATGGCCTTTTAATTTTTAAAATTGCTCCTTCCTTCACAGGAGTTTTCAAAGAATAAAAGATGAATCTTTAATCAGTGTATAATTTGAGCACTCACGAAATTTCCAGAATTACTGACCCAGTGAAGTTTTGTAGTCAGGGAAATAAAAAGTTCTTGCACAAATCATGCACGGATTCCTATAATAATATTAAGCTCACTTCCTAAGCTCTTGGTTTCATTGTTGCGGGTCGCGGGTTCAACTTCCCCCGGAACAATTATTTGTATGGCCCATAAATAATAACATACTATTTCATATTTCTTAAAATTTTGGTCCTACGTGATCCGGTTTGACCGTTAGACGAATTATCTACATCGAAAAAAAGACCAAGAAACTGAATAAACAAGCCATTAATGTAAAGCCTTTTCAACGTCCAGAAAATTTTTAACAAATAGCAATTCTGGTAACAGCAGTGATCGCTGTTTTGTTGGCAAAAAATAAGGTATAGAGTGATGATATAGGTTTTGGTACAGTAATTAATTGCCCATTCCCCTAGATTCTTTCCTACTACATTTATTTCAAACGTACCCTCTTCCATATTTTTATTGGAGTTTCTGTAAGAGGAAATAAATCATGGTAATGTTAATATAATAGAAAGTAGACTACGTTTCTCAAAAAAATGGCTTAGGTTCAGAGATCAAGTATTCAAAATTTCAATTCAATTTCAAAATTCCTTTTATTTAAAAGAAAACCTTACCTTCACTTAATCAGGTTACATCACTTAAAATTAATTTAAAAAAGTTAATTAGCTGTGTTACACAGACCGCTGATAAGGGGGATTTAAGATATATTTATTTCTTTTACGAATTGGATGTTGTACGTTTGAATCCTGCGTGTGACAATGACTTTGTGGCCTGTGTGTGTTTATGTATTATCATTTAAAAACTTATTTCAATAAAACCTTGCACTATAATTAACTGTATAGTATCATTCTATACAAGTATGATTCTGAACAGCAAATTATGGTAATGTTCCCTTCTGTATCAACATATGTCTCAGTTTTTTTAGGTGGTAGAACATAACATGCGTGTCTGGAGAAGTACTACCGCTACTGCTCTACACAAAGTCGTCATAAGTAATTAGTCTTCATGACTTTCTGTGTAGCCTAAAGACCATTTTTTCCCTCATCTTTTCCCACTATTTTCTTTTCCTAATCCTTTATATATTCCCGACCCCTCCTATTCACTAAACCTGTTTACTCCAATTTCCTAATTTGACAATGCACACACATATCTGCGGATTTTGTGTGTGTCCATGGGCGACGGGATCACTTAACATCGGATAAACTATATGCTCGTTTATCACCCTTTCCATTAAAAAAACAGTAAACGCTCTTTCCAAGAAATGTTTCAGGCAAGTGAACTACGCGCTTTAAGAATTTATGAAGCAGATAAAAAAAATATTCTGCAAAAGAATAAACTGAAGTTTTGAGCATTTAAATCCAACTCTTGTTCTCAAAAGCCATTCTTAACAATTAACTTTGCATAACGCTTGGAATAGGTTAATGAAGGGCTAGCCGCATATGCGGTTATTAAAGCAGACGCAGATCTTTTTGTTGTACATGTACAAACATACAAAGAACGTAACCGAGAAATTACAGGAAATGAATATTTAATGTAAATAGTAAGATTATATGGTTTTAGTATAGTGTTTATGTAAATTTTGTCGCATATTTTGTATGACAAAATTATGAGCCCATAAATTAAATTATATGTTAATATTTATTTAAAAAATATAATTGGACATTACCGAAGCAATTTTTTTACTTACTTATAAGACAGACCTGCAGTAAGTGAATTTTTGTGGAATAACGTAAAAAAATTAAAATGTTAAAAGAATGAAGCTAAATATTTTATGAGCATACAGGAACGAGAGCAGTGGTAGCTCAGTGTCCGGCTCGCCTTCAATTCTGTTTACGCGAGGCGAACCTGAGTTCGATCCCCGGTGTCGGCACAATGAAATTGATTTTATAATTGCAACTTTAAGTGCTGATTTACCACGTGCTCTGCGGTGAAGGGAAATATCGTGAGGAAACCTGCATATCTAAGAAATAATATTTCTAAGAGATGTGAAGTTTGCCTATCAGCACTCGGGCCGCATGGTGGACTATGCCCAATACCCTCTGTCTAAGAGGCCTTTGCCCAGCAGTGGGACAATATAAAAAATAGGCTTACTTTACTTTTTTTAATTATTTAAGAGTGAGTAGCATAAATTATTGTTTATGACTATAATAAGTACGTTTATTCAATAGGATATCTTCATGTTCTAATAATTTCATTGTATTTGTAACCGGACTTATTTTTTGTGTATATATATCTAAATAAAATTATAACGGTATAAGTTTCTATGTGTTGGTATTTGTTACTCAATCATGCAAAAACCTGTTATATGCTGCTTCCTGCTATGGATTCAATTTGGCACACACATTGAAAGTATGTTTGACAAATACATTACTATTAAGTTAAATAGTTAACTCGCTGAAGCAGCTAGTGTACGTACGTACACAAATACTTCATTCACTTGATCGAAGCAATATCTATTATATTAGAAGAAATCCCTTATAGTGGGTACAAATTATCAGATTCACTCGCTCCGTTTGGATTATCTATTTCATACTTTTCTTCTCGAATACTTTCTTTATACCGACAATTGACTACAACTCGTTGTTAAATGTGACGGCAGTACGATCTTGCAAATACATCTTTCGCGATCTAGACTAGCTGGATGATTCCGATTCTCGACCTCCTCCTTTCACTTCCTTGCGAATGAATTGAACCGCCGCGCACCGTAACGGGCCTTTATCCCGAATACAATGCAAATCTTACCTAAACAACTGTGATGGGATGCCTCGGGCACAAAGATATGTTGTTGTATTTCGCTCTTCACTGTCTTCGTAGCAAAGATACTGGCCAATTTAAAATGATTTCGAGAGTTCTAGATCATTCGAAAAATTTTCGAAGATTAAAGAAATCGTCGACGTGATGAGATCTCATTGGACTTGATAGTTACGAAATCCTGTATATATTTTATTGCTTACAAGCAGTTTAAAGAATTAAAAAAAATATTGTTCACACTGGATAATTGTGATTAAAGAACTTTTACAAAATTTATATTCACAAAAATTTATACTTACTCTCAAATTGATTTTTGTATTAATTTAATAATCCTACTAAGTTTGTTCTATGACAGTTATTTAGACATAAAAAAGCAATACTATCAACGTGTTCAAAAGAATACTAAAATCAAACCCTTATTAACTTGAAAATTACTGATATATTAAATAGTAGAGCATACCATCTTCCGTATTTGCATGATATAGAGTTTTTTATCTCTTTTTTTCAGATATAACACCTTATAAACAAACACAATAATATCACACATTTGCTTGAATTACAAATCACACCAATATTTTATTTGATTCTTAACACGCCATACCATACGTTAGTTTTAATACGATTTTTCCCTTCTTTTCAGATAAAAAATAAGGAGTAGTGCAAAAAGGGAAGAAATGGTGGTCACTTCAGCATAAAGTTTACAAGCGCAATGCGAAGGTATTCCAAAAATATGCATTATTAAAACATGTGCTATCAACTAGAGATTTCGTTTTGTTCTCTGTGTTTTACAGAACCTGTAATTAGTACACTGTAACGTAATAGTATAACAATAAAAATTTGACAGCATTTTTTTATAACTCTATTGCCAATACTCAAAACAAATTAAAAAGTAATCTCTGTCTTTTTATTAGTTAAACAAATAAAAAACAGATAACACTTGTCCAAAATAATACAAGTCACATCTGGATTGTTGTTTAGTTATTAGTAAATTTTTATAAGAAAGTGAATAAAAATTAGGGTCTTAATTTAAAAGATTACGGACGATTAGCTAAATAACTTTGTCGGCGCTTTACTATATAACATATTCTGATGTTGGTTACGGTATTCCACAAAGCATGCTATTGTTCTTATGTTTTATGCAGCTACTTCTAACCATTACTAACGTTCCAATGTCACAACACTTCCAGATTTTTTCAACGAGGACTTGGCTAATGATGTAAGGTGCGCAAAAACGATTTACGATCGCGTAGGATTCAAGGCCTGGCCTTCTTCTTACTTTTCCTTCTTGCCTGATCTGTCACGTTGCTAAACAATTATCGACCTTATCATTTTTAATTTATACCCAATTTATATTTCGGAAATATAAGTGAAGGTGAAATTGTGAGTTTACTTTACGCTTATCCATTAACTTCAAAGCCTGGTAATATCTGAAATGATTGAAGCACTACTTCAATTTTGTAATGGCACCAAAACATCAACAAGCATCTCAAAAAAATTATTTACGAGTCTTTTCAATGCATTATATATGTATAAAACGTTAGAAAAAGTTTTAAAAATATTTTTTTGTTTCTTAGACTGCTTTTCATGATCAATATTATTTATCATATAAATTTTATTTAGTCTTAGTCAAAGAAGAAAGTGAAAATGTTTAATATCATGTGCGGTTTCGATCGTCGAAGTCAGCAAGAAACTCTACGGTGTTATTTTCCAATCTTCACCTGTGTACAATTAGTATAAACAAAATGTCGGTGTAATAATTTAAATAGATGTCAGAGGTCTTGGAAGTGCACACTTCTTTGTCATCGATATATTGTTGAATAGAATAGTCTTTTTTTAATAATGTTGCCATAACAACTTTTCTGAAACTAATACCTTTGATATAATTTTATCTTTTACTCAATTTAGTATACATTTGTATTGATTTGTTTCGGCAAGTCTAAATCTCGACAGCCCTAATGCGTCTTTACGGTCTGTTCTGCATAGTCTAGTGTCATTCATTAGAAATAGATAAATGTTTTGAACGTATATATATGATATTTAATATGTATAATGAACATAGAGGTAAAATTTCCATTTATTCAAAATTATCACGTAACGATTCGCATGTACTGAGATTATAGACCGCTCTAACTCCTCACTTTTACACTATAACTACCTTGTCTAAACTAGCTGTGGAATTCAATAGCAACAATCCAAATGAAATGATGCTATGACAGTATAAAAATAGTTATAGTACCCCATTGCAATTTAGAATGAATAGAAAATTCAAGTAGAAGTATTGAATTTTCGTAGAAGAGTTATTTTCTTGTACAATGATATTGAAAGCTTGAGGCATTATAATAATAATAAATGATAAAAAGCCTGTTATTTCTTACAAGTAAATGAAATCTATACATTATATTAGTGTTTTTTATTATCTTATTACTTAAAACCATACACTGCAAGAACCCTCCGCAGGTGAAGGCCTCCTCCAAAGATGCCCAGTTAGCTCTGTCTTGGGCCATTTGTATCCAGATTGGACCAGCTGTTTTATTAATGTCGTCGGCCCATCTGGTTCGCGGTCTTCCTGTACAGCGCTTCCCACTTGGGCCTTTCAACAATGTCACCCTTTTGGTCCATCGGTCGTCGGTCAATCGTGCTATATGCCCCGCCCATTTTCATTTTAGCTTTTGAGTTTATTTCAGGGCATCAATAGCTTTTGATACACTTCTGATTTCTATGTGCCGTTTTTTTTAAATTTTTACCATGCTTTTCACTAGGCCTCGTTGACACGTGACAATTTTTCTCTTTATTTTTGAAGTACATTTTCAAGTCCGACAAGCACATTTTAAGCATGGCATAAGGCAGGATGACACACTTGGGTTTTAAATTTAATTGGCATATTACTTTTAAAAAATCTCATTCAGACAGTATTTGTTCCAAGTATATTGAAGACGTCTCTCTATTTCTGCGTAGTTGCTCTCCCTTTCGAAGCTTATTTGTTTGCCCAAGTATGCGTATTTATCAGGAAACCTCAGTATTTCGCTGCCTGCCGATTGTCGTTACCGTGCTGTTTGTCATTAATATAATTTTACTAAGGTTCATCTTTGAATCCACTTCTTTTCTCACCACGTATAGCGACTGTATCATGGATTGCATCTGCTTGCTTGATTCCCACAGTAGCACCAAGTCATCCGCAAATTGTAGGTGGCACAGATAGTTTCCATTTATGTTTAGGCTGCACTTCTCCAATCCAGCTTTCTTATGATCGACTCTAGGATAGCAATTAATAGTTTTAGGGAGGTCGGGTCTCCCTGTCTCACTTCTCTTCTAATGGGTAAGGTTAGGTCGATTCTTTCTAATTTTACTTTACCCGTGTTATTACTGTAAATATTTTTTTATTATCTTTATATACTCGTTCTCTACAGCCTGCTCTATCAGCGTATTCCAGATACTTGAATGTGATACGGTATCGAAAGCTTTTTGTAGTCTATGTAAGCGACGTATAGAGCTCTCTGCTTCTCTTGATATTTTTCAATCAGTAGTTCCAGAGTGTGAATATGGTCTATAGTCGAGTAACTTCCTAAATCCTGCCTGTTCCATAGGTTGTTATGCTTCTAACGGGGTACTTATTCTTTGGTTTATTAGAGAGGAGAATAACTTATATATACAAGGCAACAAGCTAATTGGCCTATAACTTGAGACATCATAGGGGTCTCCCTTTTTATATATTCATATTATAATTTTTCTGAGGTTTACGCGAATATTAGACATTTTTAAATGAAACAACTTTACGGATTTTATCGCGGTTTATTATTAAATTTTATCAACCGACGTTTCAAACCCTTTACAGCGTACATAGTCCTGTCCTACCAGTGACCATAATAAATAGTAACCAAAATATTAATATTATATTTGACTCGGACCACTGTGATGGTGTCTCTTGTGTTTCCAGAGTCAGCGGTAGAGCCAGTAGTGTGTGGTCCGATTTAACGCTTCGTTGGCGATGTTGTCTGAATCAGGGCTTTTATTTGATTTTAATTTATTTATTGCATGGGTTACCTCGGTGATGACAAATAGTGCACACCTTGTTGTATTTACGTTTTTGAGTGCCGTTTTGATCGATGTTATTAGGCTCCTGGGCGCTATAAAGAGTTTTGTAGAATTCTGTTGCAATTCCAATTACCTTGATACGACTATTTAAGATTTTTCTGTCGCGATTTAATTTTAACCCATTGATCCATGTCTTGTTTCTACTTAGCTCATTTAAAGGCTTTTTAAAGCTGCCTGATTGTACCAGATGTTTCGCAATAGTGACTGATCTGTACCTTGTACGAGTATAGTCGTAATTTATGCGCTTGCTTATTAGTTTGTACAGGGCTAAGAGTTCATTTTTCATCGCCCCATTTAGTATTTTGCAGTAATTTTCTCCTCTTCATTAGCACTATTTTTGGGCAGAATTTTATGCTTTCAGTATTTTCTCTTATTTTTTCTGTATTTTTATTTTTAATCTGTATTTTTATTTAGTGTCCTGAAGACTTTGAGTAATAGAATTTAATATTTTATCGTGGTAGGTTTGTATTGAAATATTATCTTGAGAGTCTAGTTTGTCAGGTGAGTGAGTTGTGAGGCACTCATTGTATCTGATTACCTCTTCTTCGTTATTCAATGTAGTTTTTTGGTTATTTATAAATCCATTTCGACTCTTCTTTGTCTTCGATAACGTAATCGTTGCTCTAACTGGTCTATGATCTTAAAAGAAGTTGAAATTTATTACTTAGATGTTTTGTGCCATAACAGGTCTGTTTGACAAAATATAATCCATTTCGTTTTAATATCCGCCATTAGGCGAACGCCACGTCCATCTACGGTTTGGTTTTCTTTTGAAATACGCATTTAAAATTGCTAGTCTGTTTTCGCTGGCGAAGTCAATAAAGCATTGGCCTCTTTGGTTTCATTCTCATATCCGTTTAATTTCATTATCAAAAATTCATCAACTTAAAGTTGGCCTATTCGGGCATTAAAGTCGCCCATAATTATATACGAATGATGAGCAAGGTCCATGCAAGGCTTTATACAAATTAGCATAGAAAAGTTCTATATCTTCTTCACTTGCTGTTTCTGTGGTAGCGTTGACAGTATAAACGACATTTTGCTGCCATACATATCTAGGTTTAGTAGAGCGACTTGATCAGAGATGCCAATGAAGCTTTCAATATTTTTTTTAAGAGATAAGTTTATTAAGAAGCCAACTTCGTATAATCCCTGTATGAGGCCTGTGTGGCAGAGTATACAGTTTTCATATTATTCTATGTATGTGCCCATGCGTAGTGTTACCGATAGTCTAATGATATCAAAGTTTATATTTTTTATTGCTTCTGTAAGTTCTAGTAGGCGTCCATAAGATGACAGTGTTCTGACGTTGTACGTTAATATGTAGAGTTTGTCTATTGTTTTAGATGTAGAGTTTTGTGTTTTTATTCTTGTTGTTGTTTTCTTTGGAGGATTTTGCTCATAATGTTCCACGGTGACCAGCCGTGTTAGAAGATGTTTTTTTATTATTTATATACCATAAGTTCGATTGTTTATAAAATTCATGTGGGAGGGGGGCCTTGATTGCTATATGTTCATGTCTCTGTTCTCATTGTTTTGCTTAGGTGTAGTATTGTTGGTATTTTTCGCAACTAAGAAGTTCAACATACTGGGTTTCAGAACTCCTTCTGAAATACTGTTTGAGCACTGCTTGGTAGAGTGTGAATTCAGCGTTTTATTCTTTTGTTGGCTTGTGTGCTATTTCTTCTTTGTGGTTCGGAGCTGTTTTCCGGTGATGTGGGAAGTGATTTTTTGTTATTATTGGCTTTACAATTACCAATTTATCATGTATTATTTTCACTTTATTACCCTTTTCTTTCTCTATTTTTACTTGCTCTTGCAATTCTCTTCTCTTCTCTAATATTTGTTGCGGGTAATCTTCCTTCAAATAGTATTCCGTGTCCTTCAAAAGTCCTTTTTTTCTTGAAAATATTGATTTTCAAGCCAAGTGTTGTGAACGTTACAATTAATGGGCGCGCTCTATCTCCGTTCCCTATTATTTTTATCTCTTGTATATTTCTGAAATCGATATCCATTGTGAAACGTTCCCTGTTCCTATGTTGTTTTGTAGGTTGTCATATGAAGTTTCATTCTCTTAGATTCCAAAGAAAACAATATTCCTCTATCTCGCTTGTTTTTCCAATAAATATATTCTTTTCTCTTGATTTTCTACTTTTCTTTTAATTTTTCGTGATTTTCTTCCCACTTAAAAAAAATTTCTTTCAACATTTTATTAACATTTAGTGTAACTTGCTCCGCTACACTTTCACCATTTTTCTGAATTAAAATTTTTTGTTGGTTTAATTCTTTTTGTATGTGTCTGAGAGCGCACATAATTTCCTTAATGGTGGGTTTGTTTTAATGCGTGTGACGCCCTCTCGTGGTCTATCTCTAAACAATCATCTCTGCGTAGTTATCGATGACCTCACTTCGGATCATGCAAGTGTTGTTAGCTTCAGTGCGAGTTAGTATGCCCGTGTCGTAACAGATGGCGCTGTGCTCATTTTATGTATGTTGGAATTCATTCCAGGTTGTGGTTATGTTAATATTGGAAACTCACTAAACTGTATGATTATTTGAAACCTCGTATCATGATGATTTTTAGCACTTTCTCACACTGTGACATTTCATTCTCGGCTTTTAAAAAGTCCATGTTTCCAATGTATGTTATTTCTTACAATGTTTTACAATTGGCACTTTGCACATTAACACTCATTAAACACGTCATATTAATTTTTAAAAACTTGTTTAGTAAAGAAGCCTATGGTTACACCAGTACCCTCCTCCAGTCAGTCTCCGCACTTTTTAATAGGGAATACTTGACTTATAACTCCCTGTGTTTTTATTTTTGTGAATAAGAATATTGCAGTCAGTTCGCTTTCAATTATTTGTTGGTCAATGAGAATTGTTACTTTTTATCGCAATTCTACAACCACCATTGTGCCACATATGGAGTTATTGTTTTATCTGTTATAATTTGTAGTTTGCTTAATTTTGCATTAAATCAATTTGGTAATATTTCAAATAACAGTTTTATGAATTCTCTGATATTTCTAATTTGAAATATTTCGTTCAAAAATTTCTAACAAAAAGTCATAGGTGAGCCTGGATTTGAACAATCGACCAAAAGCAATGTGATTTTAACCGCTAGACCTATCTTTTGTAGACACTGTTGAAATAAGTTGCACCTTAACTCTAAACGAGTAATTTCGCTTATCTGATTGGTCATTTTAAATGGGTGGTTCGTAGGCAATCACGAACAAGTATCAGTTGTTCAAATTATAACGAATATTTGTACTACAGTTTTTCCACTTTAAACTTTGTCGTAATACTGATTATTGAAAATTATCATTTATTATACACAACTTAGCTATTTCAGGCACTTTTTAACACAACTTTTGGCACTTTTAGTAAATTAGATGAATAATTACGAGTGACTGTCTATTGAAGGAAAAATAAGTCCAGAGGTAAGGGAATGTAGAAAAAACACTGTCACTTATTATGTTACACAAAATGAGTCGATTCTATACTTCACAACACTTTATTAGCTATTATTTTATTTTTAAGAGCACAATTTATGCGGAGCAACTGTTTGTTGATGCGTATGCGTCAGCGTTACCTCTTGCAGCTTGAGGCATTATTGATAACATAATTGTACACATTTAGTTATATTTAAATTCAATATTAAATGAAAAAACTCAAACAAATTTGACTCTATTACACGATTTGGAACGTCAATCGGAATATCACTTTTTTACCTTAAATAGCAGAGTAGTCTCATCTGCAAATGAAACCATTTCCGTCTACCTCTCTACCATAAGAGAAAGAACATTTATGTAAACCAGGAACAGAAAAGGTCCTAGCATTGACCTTTGGGGAACTTCAGTTTATACAATGGTGCCCGAAGACAACGCACAATCCATATTTACTAATTGAAGTTAATTATCTTTAATTTAGTGTCATATTTTGTTAAAAAGACACGTAGTAATGGTTTATGCATATTGCTACGCAAAGGGCATGAATACAAAACTGTACACCAAGCAGAAAAAGCAAGCATTATGAATATTATGGAATGTAGCGCTGTGGAATTAATAAAACATAAAATAATATTAATATGTCGACCGCCCAACAATAAAAAGGCATCATATATTATCTTCCTCAACAGACTCAATGAATTATTACAAGAAGTAGGTTTCAAAAACAAAAAGATTATTGTCTTTGGCGATTTTAATAAAGACCGGTTAAAAAGAATAAATATCCGATAGACTTTGAAAATATTCTTTTAAATTTTAATCTGAAGCTTGAATTAAATCTTCCCAATCGCCCTAAAAGCAATAAATGTATTGATAACTTTGCACATAACATTAAAGGATGTCAAAATGTAATAATTGATTTAGGTTTATCAAACCACACGGCACAATTTCTTATGTGTCCCGAACAATGGAATCATCTTATTATGTTTTAGTATATTTGGAAGAGATCATATAACAAAGACAATATTAATAAATTTATAAACATTATAAGTAACTTGACATTTAATGACATTGTTGATGAGACTGACCCAGATTTATCTTTTAATAATTTCCACGACTATTAATAATTTTCAAATTATTTCATAATTTGTGTTTTCCGCTCATTAGAATAAGGATCCCTATAAACAAAAACTCTATGGATAACTATATAAACGAAACCAGCTATGGAAATACAGAAAAATGAAAAATTACGATGATAAAGAATCTTTTATGAAAAATGCAAAACGTTTAAAAAAGTTATTAGATTAAAACAAAAGGCGCAAAACAATAATTTTATTGAAAAAGCCCATAACAAAAGTAAAGCAACTTGGAAAAATATTAAATCAAATTAAAATCATTGTCCTAAAGACGATATCAAACAAATCAAAATCAACAACGGATTGGTTAGCTGTCCCAAAAAGATAGCAAAAGCCTTTAGTGATTTTTTTATAGATCAAATACAACCGAAAAATGGAATGAATATCGAATTACATTTGCTAGTGGTTTAAAAAAACTACATATTTTTAAAACTATCGTGCCCAAACGATATCCAGAAAATAATCTTTAAATTGAAAAATAAATAAAGCACCGGATTTGATGACATTTTAACAAAAATATTAAAAATACCATCTCCATTAATATCATCTACCATTAGTCAGATAGTAAATTTATGTTTAATTCATGGAGTTTTTCCGGAAAAATTGAAAACTATTTTGATTGAAAACTATTGCTATTGTGAAACCTGTTTTAAAAAAAGAAGACAAACAAAACATGAAATGTTACATGCCTATGGCATTGCTATCGATCTTTTCGAAAGTTGTAGAAAATGTTATATGTAATTTCATATATTTTTTGAAAAATACAATGTGTTCGTAAAGTCCCAGATGGGATTTTTGAAAGGCCGATCAATAAATACGCCTATTTACAAATTTCTTAATGTAATGGAATTGACAAAAGCTTTTTACTACGTAGTCCATAAAATTTTATTAAAAAATAGAAATGTTTGGCATAAGGGGTATAGCCTCTTAACTAATAAACTCATATTTAATTAATAGAATGCAAGTAACTCGAATAACAAGGTTTTGATAAAAACGATTCGAAAATTTGATTCAGACGTTAGATTCACACCATTTGGAGTTCCGCAGGATAGCGTTCTAGGCCCACTGCTTTTTATAATATATATAACAGACTTTTTCGAACCTACACCACGCCCTATGGTTTTATTTGCTGACGATAGCACCGCCATTTTCGAAGATTATGTGACGATCATGATAATTTTCAATTAGAAATAAATAATTCACTACATAACATTATTAATTGGATGAATTTCAATTATACAAATTTGAATCTGTACAAAACACAAATAATGATACTTAGGTACAGACATGACAAATATAATAAACTTGACATTCAATATTGCAATAAGAAAATAAAATTTTGGAACTTCACTTAGATTATGACATGAAACGGACAACGCATTGCGAATATGTTTGTAAAGCGTTAAATAAGTTCTCTTATACACTAAAAATGCTTGGAAAAGTGGTCGACCATAGAACAGTTCTGGTGGTATATAATGCACATGTCGCAGCTTCCATACGGTATGGTATTATCATTAGGGAAAATTAAACCAAACAGTAGAATGTTTTTATCGACCAGAAGAGATGTGTAAGAGCTATCGCCCAAGTAAAGGTACAGGATTCGTGCACAAAATTATGTACAAAATATAACATCATGATGCCAGCACTTATATTTTCAAAACAGCAGTGTATCTTAAAAATGACATGCAAGATTTTAATAAAATGCATACGATGAGAAATTGTAACATATTAACAACGATTAGTTACAGAACAGTACACATACGACAGAGTATTTTTGGAATGGGCCCAAAAATTTACAATAATCTGCCGAAAAAAATAGAGAAGCCTAACCAGTTTAAAAGAAGACTAAAGATTTTTTTAATTCAGAAACCATATTATTCGTTAAAAGAATATTTTACTGATAAATTTCAATAATAATCTGATTTCGTTTAATTTTAATTGCATTTTTATTGTAATAGATAATTATGTTCTTCTTTTCCTTTTTTTGGTAATTTCATGACTACTTGAAACTTGATTATATTTTTTCTATTTAATTTGTCTTGACAATTATATTCAGTTCTTATTTCATCTCATATTCTCTGATTATATTGTACGCCGATTTGGCAACTTGTAGCGGTAAATTATACAATATATTAACAGCTTTATGTACCTATGGCTGAACGATAAATAAATGATAGATTTATTGAAATCTTTACCGTTGAGAAAAAACAAGTGCTATAATTTTAACGCAATCAATGTTAATTTAATTTCAAATATATGGTGTGTATTATTTAAATCATTTGTTAATAACGCTAAGTTAAAAAATAAATTCACTTATTATTAAATCATCTACCCGCAAATTTGCAGCAAAGCTCAAATTCTCAAAATAAATTCAATATGAATCAAGTACAACATAAGATCAGTCTTATATTATTTATACTTCCAAGTTGATTGCTTTTGCCCGCTTTTTTGATTTAGTTTTCCCGAGCTCACTTGAACAAGAAATTGCGGCTCACATCTGTTCAATATAAATTAATGTGGAATATCAAATCATTCAAATATAAAATAAATTTATTATATACTTATTTCGCTCAATAGTTTAATGTGTGCAGCGCCTGTTCGCCAGTCGCACACACACTCAAGACACTACCCAGCACCCCCCCCCCCCCCCCTTTCAACTACAACAATAGGATACACTTGCTTTGCGTAATTTTTTATTTACCTTTCAATTATTTTTAATCAGTAGTACATTATTTTTTCTTTTAATTATTCATATATGATCGCCACATATAACGTTCTTAGAATATTGAAAATAACTCACCAGTCATCCTGTATAATAAAAATCCTTTAAGTTGAGTGCTATTAAATATATGTCACAGCATATTTTATAAATAGATTATAAGATTCATCGTTGTCTAAATAAGCGCTATTTTAACCTTGGTAAGCAGAGACATAAAATGTTAAAGGCAATATCACAATCGGATATAGTACATTGTATATTATATACAGTACGACAAAATAAAAAAAATACATATCTAAAAATAACTATTTACGTGATGCGTCAAAAAGGAACTATTCGACTGCGTCTATAGTCTGGTGGCGGGGTTATTGGGTTAGTAAGCGCTCGCATATTACCACCCGACTGCGCTTATCACCCAATTGTCTGAAAATAAAGATGGTCCATGTGTCAGATAGCTATCTAATAAGTAACTACTTTGCTTATTCTCTTTCCAGACGTGTCGCGTCCCATCAGGCCATAAAAAACCAAGAATGCACTTACGTCTGAACTTACAGGAATACATTCTAGTATTTCCTGCGCATTTGGTTGATCTGAAACAAGATAGGCTGCGGTGGCCGAAGTTTGTTTGGGAAGACCTTTTTTTATTATCATCCAAAGAAATGAATTTCATAGAGAATATAATTTATTCATGAAGTTTTATCTGTCGCTCGCCGACCGTTTGACTTATTCGGCTTTAAAAAATATTTATATTTATAACTATTAAAAGATTGTCTAACTGTAATTGCTAAACATTTTAATAAGCCAATCATCGTCTGTTAAAATTGATGAGACTCAAAAGTAATCCGGTAATTTTTGAAGTACAGCCAAATGTAATTTTATATTTTACTAATCAAAATAATAAGTTAAATGCTATGGTTCTAAATTCTACTTTACAAGCAGTTTATTTTCCAGACAAAATACTGCGATTAGTCTATAACTTGGGCCAGGCCTTGAAAAAATATGTTTAAATAGAATATTAGTTAAAAAGTTACTTCTTCCAATACATATAAGAAAATTGTATGTCCAAAGACAAGAATGGATTTCAAAAATTCAATAAGTGAAAGTGTTTTCGTTTCTATATTTAATAAAGATATTTGATTTCACTAATTATGTAAAAACTTGATGTTAAATTTACACCTAATAATAATATGGGCCATAAGTAAAAGTAAGTACAG
>JAOCPS010033652.1:0-17127 GCA_025505425.1 Graphium colonna | reverse complement strand
CATGAACGCTGTAAAGGGTTCGAAACGTCGGGTGATAACATTTAAAAATAAACCGCGATAAAATCCGTAAAGTTGTACGATTTTTTTTTGTTTTATAGGACTATCTACAAAAATGCTCTATCATATAAAAAAGAATTTTTGAAATCGGTTCATAAATGGCGCGAACGAACACAAAAAAATATATAAACATTCGAATTGAGAACTTTCCTCCTTTTTTTAAGTCTGTTAAAAAACTTCCCATGATATAAGCGAAATTCAAAAAACCTATTTTCCAAAACTGATGAACGTCCGAAGATAAGTTCTAATAAGTCGTGCAAACAAGGTCACGAACAAACGAAAGATTTCACACTTTTCCGGTGACATAAGACCGTGAGAAAATCCAAGTCGCGGGGCAAGTCAATCACAATTTTGATGGCAAATGATTGTGAAATGTTAAAAAAAAATTAGTAAAAAAAACCGGCCAAAAGCGTGTGGGGCACGCATATATGCCGTCCGACCGTTTGACAAAATAAATACCTCGAGACTGGGAGGTTTCATCTGCATGGTTTAAAGTCAAAATTTGTTTGGGAAGGGGTGTATTTATTATGTAAAAATATATTAAAATATTTTTACATAATTTTAAAAATCAACTTCTGGATCTTCTCCAATTTTCGTGACAATCGGTGAAGAAACGGCGGAGTACGAGCCCGGACGGACAGACGGGCAGACATGACAAACGGTTCCCAGTGGACTACGGAACCTTAGAAAAGCATTTTGTGATATTCTAACTAAAAAATTGCGCAGTCATATAATGACATAGGTATATAAGGTATTCAC
Source organism: Graphium colonna (assembly GCA_025505425.1). NCBI lineage: Eukaryota > Metazoa > Arthropoda > Insecta > Lepidoptera > Papilionidae > Graphium > Graphium colonna. The sequence continues at coordinate 16,311 of JAOCPS010033652.1, read as the reverse complement.
GTTGTACGAAAAAATAATGTGAAATAGAACAATGTTGGAAGGCTGCCACATTTTAGCGTACCCTACTGCAAAAAAACTACACATATTCGCGCCATATAATATATGCGCACGTGTGCATATGCACATATACTGTGAAGAGTGCATGAATAGAAATTTTGCGCGGACGCCATTGTCGCGTCACGGTGCACCCATTGAGCGGTCGCTCCGGTGACAATGGTGCGCAATTGAAAAGGTTCGCCTGCTCGTTCGTTTGTTCGCTGTCATATTAAAAAAAAAAATAACTGGCAACAGATCTGACTAACGACAGCACCAATGCTCACATCTAGGTTCGCTTAAACCCAAACTATTTAAAATAGATAAAATTTTTAAAGATAGACCTCGCTACAACGAGTGTTCGTAGACTTATAACGAACAGTATACCACAATTAAAATGCAGAGAAAAAGAGACTATAAAACATTATGAAACATCAAAAACGTGTATGGGGAAATCTCATTTGCTAAAAAACTGGTAAAATTTAAAATTTATTTGCAAAGCTTGATGACAAATCAATCAATACCTTCCAATTTAAAAAAGAATGAAACAGATTAGTTAAACGGTTTGACTAACTTTTATTAAAATTTTGAATATTAAAGATTTCATATAGTCTTTTAATATATAAAAGATGATTATATATGATAACATAAAATAGGTATGTATAATAGGAACATTTATAATATCATTTTTACTTTAATTAATTAATTTGCTTGCCTAATGTATCCAATGTTGTTGGACCTAAATAAATAAATACCTATTTAAATATTATTGTTAATCACCTATATTCTAAAAAGCCCTAGCTTAGAATGTTTAATTACATTTACTTTGAAACACTTCTTGGTTATGTTATTAATTAACTAATATTTTTGACTAGGTGGCGTGTGTACCTTAAATATCCAAACACGAATTACCTGTCTTAAAATAATTAAAATGAAACCTATTTATATGAGTATTTATAGTATACAATAGTCCTTCCATGAATAATTTCCTGAGGGATTTTTCTATTTTGTACCTACTCATTTATTAATTCTTTTATATTTGTACAGCGGAAATTGAATAAGTTATTTTTATAAAATACTGTTAAGGTATATTCCCTTCCTACATAATTTTCAACGACACAAAAATTTACGCCGAAACCAGTGGAAATATTCCTATAAAAATTATATCATATGCTTTGACAAAATATTGTTTTAAATCTTTTAAATGATGTTCACGGCTTCATCAGACACATGATTTTGTTATTACACAAAAAAAATTATGGTTATAGAAAAAGTGATACTCAATAACATATCTGAATGGCCAAATTGTGTTTCTGTTCATGAATGAACTTCAATGTGATTGAGAGAGGAAACATCGTTGCTAACACACTTTCGTCACTAAACAAGCCAGTTCTGAATGACTTATGACAAAATAAGATTCAGCACTCGTTAACGTCTTACAAGTTATATTTTGGCGACTTCACAACGATAAAGAATATAATACAGATACGGAAGATCACACAAATCCACCTTTAATTTATAATGTACAATATGGCTGTGGGCCATTGGTAATTTATACATCTAAGATTGCATGTCTACGTGAAATGTTATTAAAAACTGTAAGAGATTTCTATAAACCTCGGAATGCATTCACCATAATTGAACCGATGACTCATCAATTGCATAGGCTCGCATAAAATCAAGACGTATTTGTACCGACATAAAATATATTTTTCGACACGAGAGAATCGACCCACTTACACTTTTTCGTCAGCTTAGTCATTAACATTGCCAAGGTTCGTCTTCGTTGTTTAGTGTAGCGTTAGAAAAATAAACAGAAACTTTCGCTTATAGAAAGGTTATTTAAGTAAAAATTCTAATTCAGATTTCTCATATAATCCAATAATCCAAGAAAAAAATAATATATATCTACGCAAGAAAAAGAAACAATATGTTTATAGATATTACTTACACATTTTACGATATTCTCAATATAGTGTTAAAACTTTCACTTTAATATTCAAATATTCATATTTCGTTACTAATCACAATGTTAATTCGTCAGTTTTCAGCTCAATTTCGTAATTATTTTCACTTTGGTGACAATAACCCATAAAGTACGGGAGAAAACACTTGTTTCGTCAAAAGTTCATTGACACCGAACGGTGAGTGACAAACACTTGCAACCGTTATCATAGAACTTATATAATAAAAGGTGAAGTGGACCTAACAGTGAACTTTGCGGTACACCCGAGTATTCGTCAGTACGAAAAGGGAGACTTTGGTTCGCGGGCGACGGGCACACGTCTACCTTCCCGTGGGCGGTGCAACCGTATGACGTGGACTCATGAATTGTTCGAAATTAACCATAGAAACGCTCCGTAGCGCCGATTCTAACGTGATGTACTTTATCCAATGCGTCCCTTAAATCCACTTAAATTTCGACTAGCACCGTCGCGCCGTAATGGATGTAGATGGCGACGTAACGGAACGCGCTCGATTTCAGTCGAAAGTTCAAGTGGTGGGAGGCTAAAAGAAGGGGGGGCCCGACCCAGACGCATTGACTGTGCCTCGCCCGTGCGTGCTTGTTTATGTTTCGTACGTACGTATGCGATGGCACGTGCCATGGGAAAAGTGTGGTGATTAGCATGGTACAGATGTTCCCGTGGAATGTTATATATTTCCACTGATTGACACTCACCTGGTTTTTTGTTAAATAACTTTTGTTACATTTCAAACACTGACAAATTTATTTTAAACAGAATAGTAATAAAAATTGTGTTCAAAGTAGTAAAGTTTGTCCGTTGTAATCTAATGGATGTTCACTAAATACACAAACGTTTCTATACGAGATGTGAGCTCTGCGGGACGGCTTATGTTTATAATGTTTTCTGAAAATATACACGGCTGTTTGTGTGCCAAAGAATAAATACAAAATGCATGAATGGCCGGATATCATATTGCAAATCACAATAGTCAATTACCTGCCTTATGTCATGCTCATTGTTTCATTTACGTTAACATGTCGTCCGTTCAGTTAGAACGGAGACGTTCGTAGATTAATGATAGTCCAAGTGGTTTATAGAGCGATCTTACCATTCAACATTCCTCCTATCTTGATGTTTATATCTTGTCAGATTTCTGGTTTAACTGTATTTATGATAATATTATGTTTTGTTAATAACGGTATTATGCAAAATATTTGAATGTTTTTTTCTTTAACAATCGCTTTAGCAAAACTTATAAAGGAGGGTTATGAGACTTGGTCTTACGTTTAATTTAGTACTTGGCTTGAGCTAGCCTTTTTAATTAATTTTTGCACCATTATCAAACATGAATAGAAAATTTAAAGTTTTACAATGTTGGTGTTATAGACATGAACACTTTTGAAGACCAAATATTTTAAATTATAGACTGGGACAGATGGAGATAATAACAAAAGAGAAGTAATTAAATTAGCTTTTATTTATTAAGACAGTTGAAAAGAATCATTAAGAATCGTTTCAGCGAAAGTGGTTTTACGAGCGTACCGTGGAGATATCTAAAATAAATGAATAACATAAAGATTTTTTATTTACAATTATTTTAATTAATATCTATTTAGAATTGGATTAAGTGTTCTGGCTATGCATAAATATAGCGAATGCTCAGTCTATTTTGAATTGTAAACGATAATGGATAGTGAATTAATAGCAACATCCTTAGCAAGAATTATAAGCTATCATCTACGTGAGAAAATGCGAGCGACACAGACGTGATGCGACAGTAAATTAATCATTCTCACTACGTGGTGTAAATAGTGACATACATAGAAGAATATTGACATTAAACAAAAACAATATAAACAGATAGACCGCGAAAAACATCGACTTAAACATTAGAGTTCATTTTAAATCCATAATGTACACTTAAAATTCAATAACAACAGAACGTAATTGCCATTTTATTTTCTATATCAGGAATCCCATTTACCTATGAAAATAAATAGAAATAATATATGAAATCAGTTAATATGGAATGAAAGCATAATTGAGTAGAAGACGAATAAGGTTTATATAGCAATATTTGTGTGTAATATTTTCAGTTATATTTCAAAAATAAAGAAGAACGTGACTGAACTTATTACTTTTAACGCAACAAAATCGGAGAATACTTATGAAGGATATGTTAAAAATCAAACCACGTTGCTTACTAATTAGCGAAATCCTCTACAAAGGGAAGCCTTTGCTCCACAGGCGACATATTCGTGTAACCTAATTAATATGCTACAAAAAGTAAGCATATAAAGCAGTTTAGTCATATATAACGAACACGTCAATTAAAATTGTCAATAAAATTATCTTTTAAATAGTACATAATAATAACCACTGGATATCTTCGCATGTTTGTACTATTTTAATATAATTTTTAATCTATGTGAGATATATAAAAAGATATATATTATCTGATATTAATTTTTTTATCATATCATCAGAAGTCCTTGTGTTATAAATGATATTGCCCGCCTACTGTGTACATGCGTACTAAAGATAAAAGTATGGTACCTTCGCTAAGGCTTGGCTAATGTGATATGGTGAACAATGGGATGTCAGACAGTCTAAATGACTCTCGAAATACTTCACACAGCTAAGCGAGAAGTCTCTATTGCCCTTGTTAAGGCATAGATAGATTAATATTTTCCAACAAGTGAAAGTCGAACAAGTATTATTTCAAACATTTTTCCAAACTAGCTGTTTCTATTGGCATCAACCATGAAAACTATTGGAAGTATGGAAAGACCAAATTACGTAACATGTCAAGTGAAACTAACTATATAAGACAAAAGTCTATTGCATTTCAACTTTTCGTTACATTTTTCGTAGCAAGCAGGAATAGTCAGAAACCAGGAGGTAAATCAAATTCAATTTGTCAACCTGTTTAAGTGAAAAAGGTTGTATAGATAGTAAATGGGGTCACACGTTAGGCTTTAACTTCTGCTAAATTACACTAAGATGTTACAATGGCCAATAAATATCAGTGGCAAAAACACATTCGGCATAAATAGGAGAAGGCAAGGCGATACAACGAAAGAGCAAAAGCTGCTACTTCGTTTTAGCGCATTGAAAAGACTATATATACCTTAGGTGGTAAAGCATAACATCCTTCTATAGCTTATGTTACACTTATACAGTCGTGCTTGCCCGAGGAAGTACCACCGCCCTTTATAAAGTCAGCATAAAATAAAGTTTGCATGACTTAGGAGTGCCAGATGAACATGTCTTTTCTTTTCCCACGCCTTTCCCCACCTAATCCTTGTTATGTTGCCGACCCGTCATATCCACTAAACTTGTTTTGTCAAATTTCCTAGTTTGTGTGTCAAACTAGGAAATTTCGGTTGATGTGTATGACTATAGGCGACGGGATCACTTAACATCAGGTGAACCGTCTGCTCGTTTGTCATCCATTTCATTAACAAAAAATTAAGTGTCAAAAATTTCTGCTCATAAGTGTAAACAAAATAAGCGCTAGTCAAGAATTTTTCACACATATACCACTCTTAACAGTTTGACCGCCTGGTAACCTGGCGGTCAATCCAAAAGGTCAGCTCATCGCACTGCCGCCACCAATGAATTTCACCTCGCTCACAACTTACTACAAAGTCGAATCGTTTTACATTTCATGCTTTCCATCTTACATGACACCGTCGTAGCGTGCCGGTTTCCCCGTTTCCTTGGAAAGCCATAAGCAATTACACGCATCGATTATTGGCGCGGTCGATGGAAGTCGCGTGCTCGATGCATTTATGTCGATCGAGTTAAATGAGTTATGGACTGTCATGGTATTTCATTGCCTACTGACACGAGGTACTACAATTAGCAATACGAACTTTTCCGTTACTGTGCTTATTAAACGAGCGAGCGAAGCAAGTAATGTCCCCTATAAGAGTTGAGGCGAAACCATATTTTATCTTTAAGTTGGTAGAGCATAACACCTTTGCACAGCTTTTGGCCAATGGACCCTTTTGGGCTACGGCCACGTTCGTCCGGGGAAGTATCACCGCCCTTTACTAATTGCTAATAAAGTATTCATGACTTTTGGGGTTGCCGGTTGGCCATTCCTACCCTTCTCTCTTTCCACTCTTTTCTCCTTCAAATCCTTAATCCCGACCTCATCCTGTCCAAAAAACCTATCCTATTCAATTTCCCAGGTTGACAACGCACTCGCGACTCTCCGGATGTTGCGTGTGTCTATGGGCACGGGATCGCTTACCATCAAGTGAACCGTCTGCTCGTTTGTCTTCCTTTCCATAAAAAAATGTATATTTATTAAGATAACTTTGACATATTTCGAAACTTACGAAATCATTTAACATTTAATTAAATATCTTAGTAACAACTGAACCGATTATTATGGCCAACAAACTTAAAAATTCTACTTATACTACCTACAGATATTCTGATTTTAGTTTGATTGAAGCACTGGTTAAAGGCGGGGTTCCCCTAGGAATGTAATTTTGTAAACGGTTTTATTTTGTAATACTAATAATTATAAAAATGTAAAAAAATAACAACTCATATTTGAGATCTTTTCTTAGCTCCGTCGGAAGTCCGTTACACAATTGGATAAACTTTATCCGATGGAAAAAAAAATGCCAAAGATACCTCTATTCGTCATCTTAAAACCAATGTTATTTAAATTGTACGAAATTTAACGAATAAAAAATCAAGATTAAATAAGCGTCTGTGATGGTGTGAGCGATGTCGGTCATAATATTGTCAATATTATACAAGATTATTTTTTATCTCACAATCAACGATTTTACGGCACCATTCACTCCCGCTCCGTTTCGACCGCACCGCGGCATCGTGATCGCTGTCCTTGTCATTCCGGTGCGTTTGAGGACGATTCTTTCTTTCGCACACGGATTGGCAGCACTAGCATTGTGCGCTTGGAGAACCTCGCCTTAAAGAGTTATTGCTGAACATATATACATAAAATGTATTTTTGCCCCAACTTTGATTGTAAACTGTACTCGCATCATTCGCTCAGTCAAAGAGCATTTACTTTGAAGTTATTACAGGTAATAGAAAGGGTTCAAGTGACCGCAAATTTACTTCTCTATGTAATCGTTCAATATTTTTATAGAATAGTAGGGCACCAATAAGTTTATTTTCACGGAAAATTACAAAAACCGACTTCAAACACCTTATAAATGCACTATCGAAACATATCTTTCGCATTATTTTGATTAAAAAAAGAAACTATATTAATCCGATTATTTATAAAAATTTTGCGAGACTATTGTGGAAGTGTACCTAATCTATCAGATAAAAGACAATTTTACAAATCAGTTCACAAGTTGCGGAGATGTGTAAAAAACAAACTAATCAATTGATTTTTTAAACTTTATGGGGCTATCTACAAAGAATACTCTATCACATAAAAATCGATTTTTCGAAATTGGTTTATAAATGGCGGAGATAGGGTGAACGTACCTAAAGATATATAAAAATTCGAACTGAGAACCTTCCTCCTTTTTTTGAAGTCGGTTGAAATACCCTAATCTACTATTACTTATACCGTGCAAGAATTTTTAATAGGCGGAATTAATCATAAATCATTAATTTTGCATGTAACATGCACCGAAATATTCTACTTCCTTGTTGAACTAAAAGTAAATATTCATAATTGTAAAATATTTGAGCATCGAGTATAATTAATAAAATTAATAAAATTAAATAAAATTTAAAAATAAAAGTTTCATCGAGTATAACTACACGACCTTGTTTTTTTAACAAACCTCAGTATTTTTAAAACGGGGATAATTGCAAAAACGTATTCAAACCACTTTTCACCCCGTTATAAAAATAAAATCTATTTGAAATACTACTAGATACTGAGTTTTCATCGTTAAGCACGAATTTTTACATTTCAATAATAAAACCTGTAGTCATTCACAATTTTTATTACCAACCGATTGACTCATCTGCTCAAAATATTTGATTACTTTCAGATGGCCTAGAAAATAATGACAAACCTTTGGAAATTGAAATAGCAAAGTTTTTTTGTTGAACAACAATTTCTACTGCAAAAACTAATGATATGCTATCCAAAACATGAAAGAGCTAAATGGCAAGTTTGTAAACTTTTCTAATAATAATAATAAGAACTGGTTAAGTTCTAAGTTCTTTCAAAGCACCATAAATCACAGATTATATCATTCAAGTTCTTAATATTACATTCGAATTATATCTACAAAAAAATACAAGAATATGAAATTATGAACACACTTCAGCAAACTTAAAACATATATGTACAAATCACATATGCACAATTTGAATCTGATCCTTTCAAGGATTTCGTACCTAACCAATGCGACCCTACTACTAAGACTCCGATTTTCTTCTGTCTGTCTGGGCTGTATCTCATAATTCTTAACAAGTAGATAATTGAATTGTACACAGAAAGTGTATTTCCACTGCGGTTACTACTACTACTAAGTGTATTTCCACTACATAAAACTAAAAAAACTATCCTATTAAGCCGTTTTTTAATCCTGATTTCGGGATAATTTTTTTTTCAAAGTAAAGAAGACAAACGAGCACGAGAGTCGTGAGTGCGTTGTCAACCTGGGAAATTGGATAGATTTTTTTTTATGGAAAGGAAAACAAACGAGCAGACGGTTTACCTGATGGTATGTGGAAAGTGAGACCGTCGGCCATAGACACACGCAACAACCTAGCAAATTAGATACAATTAGGTTTATTGGATAGAAAAGGTCGGGATTGAGGGTTTGGAGAGGATAGGAGTGAAAAAGAAAAGGGTATACATCCATTTGGCTTCCCCTAAAGTCATGCATACTTTATTTTATGTCGACTTTATAAGTGCGGTGATACTTTCCTGGAGGAGCGTAGCCGTAAAAGTGCAACAAAAGCTGTAAAAGGATGTTATGCTCTACCACCTGAAAATAGGTTTATTAGACATGTTGGGGTCGGGATTAAGAATTTGGAGAGGAAAAGAGTGGAAAGAGAGAAAGGAAAAGAGTGGGAAAAAGTAAGAATGGCCAACCGGCAACCCCAAAATTCATGCATACTTTATTTTATGCTAACTTAGTAAATGGTGGTGGCATCTCCCCGGGCGGACGCTCTACCAATAAATTACAATCATGGAACATCTGCAAAATCAGTATACTGTTACAATTACACACTGCAAGTTACAGACAAAGAGCGTTCGCTCAGTCGAGATTGGTCATGACGGGTGCAAATTTAACGCCACGATAAATGCTACAGATGGTGCGGCACATCGTGTAATTCTCGCTTGCAGCTGGCTGAAAAAAAAATGTGTCGGTCTCTGTATTGGCAGTTACTGTAGACATAACACGTGTTGCACCTAAAATATTTTAGTGACAGTGATTTACAAAAAGTCTGAGAATTTTATATCAATTTGCTTGAATTCATATTACTGTAACGTCGAAATGAAGTAACAAATATATAAGAAATATAGTAAACACGTATGTTTGTCAACATATTTGTAAATTGTAGTTTTACACCACTTTATCTTATACCAAACAGCCAATCGTTGTCTGTAAAACTTGATACGCAAAAACATAGGTGGTAACGTATCATCTTGTGCATAGATCTTGCTTCGGGTTTAATGTAAATTAGCCGGAGAAGTACTGCCCCTTAAACACAACGTCGGCGTAAATAAAAAATGCCTGGTTTGTGCGGTTGCTAGATATCTGTTCCATATCCTTTCTTTTCTCACTCTAGTTCCCAAAACGATATATTATAATGACGTGTTTTTGGATATCAGGGATGTCAATGGATAATGGAACCATATAAACATTAGTTGGACCATTGCTTGAAACATCGGTAATATTTTCTTTCCAGTGCTGTTTCTAATTGAGCTGAAATTTGATGTAAAATGTAAACTGGGTGGATGGATGGTGGAAAATTTAAATAAGAATATATGGAAGCGCGACGTATTTAACGAAGAATTAGAACGAAAAACATGAGAGGCTGGAGGTGTGTAACCGACCTCTACACTCTAAGGACGAAATGCAAAAGGACAAAATCATTAATTCACATGCTGTGGAAGTGTATTTTTTTGGCGTAACGACCTACATATCTCTGACAGTGCGTGGGCCACATGGCTGCATAGGCGTGGGACGCTTGCGAAACTGCAACATTTTTGCCTGCCTACAACTATGTTATTTGGCAAAAAGAGAATCAAAGAATGGGTGACATTGTATAATAAGATACACTATATGCGATTTATTTACTTGATATTAGCTTAAGAATTATACAAAAGTCGGGTAAATTTCTATACATTTTTAAAAGATGGCGGGATTTCTTTGTTGGCACTTATGCAAGTTGACTGGTAAGTCACTTTTAATACTTTAAGACGTTATATGTGGGTATAATATATGAAAAAAAATATTATTATAAATAAATATTGATTACCACTGAGCAAATATAATCTAAAGGAAAATAAATATTACGTAATTCATATTCATCCCAGAGGACACGCCGTGGCCGGAGTATTATGGAAGGCACGGGGGTCGACGACCTTGCGTGTACAGCTGTGATCAGGCGCCGCGCCGAGGCCCCACACTTCATTATCTTATTGGAAAATTTGGTCGAAAACTATGCCCCTATTTTTATTACAGAAATATGATGAGGATCAGGTACCGAGTGCTCTCCTTTAATATCGTTATTTTTTTATTACTCACCAATCAACATGTATAAGTTGGCGAATCGCACGTGACAGGAGGCAGCGCGAATATTTGAAACGTAATATCAAATTATTTTGGGACGTTTGGTATTTCAATAGTAGATAGAAACCCATCCCAAGTAACTGGGAGATAGGGCTAGGAAGGGACATATGGTATAATAAACAAGTTTATACACCGACACAGACGCATTCTCTGCACTATATTTGTACTTCTATGTGATGAGAAGGATATCCGAATCAGCTGGAGAGTTCAGACGTAAACCATCTCATATTTTAAGCTATCGGGTGATTATCAATCTTATCTGTACCCACAAGACAACAAATACAACGACCTCGAATTTTGTAAACGGCTCTAAAAAACCGTACATTTTCACAGGAATTTAATAAGAATTTTCACACAATGAATGAATAAACACAAAGAGCAATATATATTCCATCATTTCATTGATAGATGCAATTTCTACCAATGAATCAAATTAATACTGTAGCGAGTGAAATCAATGGAATGGATGTGAAAAACGTCACTCGTCATCAATGGTGAAAGCAATGACAATAAAATGATCGAGCCACTCGCACCTTACGGGGTTTCTAACAATAAAAGTTTAATAAAGTCAGCTCAAAAACCATTTAACAAATAGAAATCAATTGCAACATGGGATTAAATATTTTATAATGATGTTAATAATAAATACATTCACAATTTAATATTTTTGAGTTAAACCATGAAGAAAATGTTACAGTCATGATACTAATAAGGTCAAAACTATTTACGACTTTATATGCGAGAGCCGTCAGACCTAAAATATGGTTTTAATTTTTTTGGTTTTAAGCTACAAATTATGAAAAAAAATTGCCCGAAAGTCAGTTTACGGGCGATAATTTTACGTGATAATGTCATAAGACGAACACTTCAAATCCACCTGATGGTAAGTAATACCGTCGCTCATCATACACGCAACATCTTTTCAGTCTAATAGTCTTTTATTTCTTAAATCAAAAAATAATACATGTTTTTGCTAAAATGTAAGTGATTTAGGTTAAGTTCTAGGTTTGAATATTTTCCTATATCACTATGTTACATTCAGTTAAACAGTTCATTCGTGAACAGTTTAAGGTGGTAGAGCATACCATCTTCTCACACCTTTCGCTGCACTGTTACGGTCGCGCTTGCCCGAGGATGTACCACCGCCCTTTTATAAAGTCGGCATAAAATAAAGTATGCATGACCTTGAGGATGCCGGATGGCCATGTCAATCTATCCTTTCCCCACTCTTTTCCCCATCCAAATCCTTAATTCCGACGCCATCCTATCTAATAAACCTATTACTTGACAATGCACACGCTACTCTCTTGCGTGTCTATGGGCCACGGGATCGCTTACCATCAGGCGAACCGTCTGCTAGTTTGTTTTCCTTTCCATAAAAAAGAATAATAATAAATTTAATAATATTATTTGAAACAAGTACGCAATAACAAACCGAATGACAAGGAAAAATCTACAAGGGGAGCGCATGGCACATGGCCAAACGTCAGTTCTGATGTTTGTTTTACTGCACCGACAACTTAGAGATGTGGTAGCGTGATCGGATGTTTCTTTTCATCTGAGAGGCCGTTAGTTTACAGCCGTCGCGGCACTAAAATATCGATAAAAGCCGTTCGATTGCCAATTGGTGTGTTCCGATTTCTTTTTTTTTTATCGTGCGCACACTTTGCATGATGCGATGTGCAGAATTTTGTTGACTTATAAAGAAAGCTTTCGTACGTTTCGCGTGTTTTTAATAGCGAATAATAAGTTACAATGGCATGTTAATGTTTCTATCGTAAATATATGAGAAAACATTCTTGCTTATAACATAAATGTAAAAGTTTTTTGTGAGAGCATTACACGTCTACTATTCAACCAATCATCATAAAACGGCGATGCCCTACGAGATAGGGATCCTTTCTTAAGAAAAATGTGCTGTTCCCAAAATGAAAAAAAAAATATTTAGGTATAAACTGTCGTTCAGTATAATAAATTAGTTATCTGTGATAAATAAACTCCATGATGAGTGCAGTACAGGAGATTGCATGGAGATGTATGATAATGATTAGATTAACCTAAATAACCTCAGTTCACACAATCTGTAAATGAAAGCTACATTATTGCGATGGCGACTGCGAAAAAATCAATTCATTAATAAATTATTTCGCAGTCAATATGCCAAATTATAACATCCGTCCTCAATTGATGTTAATTTATAGTTCAAAGAGGATTATTTAAAAATATTCTTTAAAGCTTTTTAACTATTTTGTAATAATCATATAACAACAAAAACCATAATATGGAAACCAATCGAATCGAGAACCTGCTGCTTTTTGAATTATTTTGTATAATGTAAGTTATTGCATGGAGTTAAATGGATGTGAAAATTTACACCTATAAGTCTTCTTATATTCCTTTCAGTACACGTTTGGGGTTCCATTACAGCCGGGCCCTTTGTCAAGCGATGACGTCACTACGCACCATAGTTGCGTTTATGGCGTGCAGAATGCACCGCGCACAATGGACCTGTGTCAACATCGCCCTTGAACATGAATGACGCAGCTGGCAATTGGGATAGTCTATCAGTATAGAATAATCTAAAAAGGACCAAAAAGTATATAGTTGAGACATTGATTTTCGCGATCTTTCTTTACGGCTTAGAATCATGGGCCGACTGACTGACCGACGACATGTAGATGCATTTGAGATGTGGTGCTGACGGCGTATGTTGCGCATTTCGTAGACAACTTTTAGAACAAATGAAAGAAATCTTAAAAGTGCCCAACATAAAGTAAAGGATGTCCGCCGTATGTCTGAAGCGAGTACTCCAGTACTTCGGACATAGTAATAGTAAGTAGTAACAGCCATTTTTAAATTGTTCCACTGCTGGGAAAAGGCCTCCTCTAGACAGAGGGTATAGGACATAGTCCACCACGCGGCCCAAGTGTGGATTGGCGGACTTCACAAATCTCGGAAATATTATTTCTTAGATATGCAGGTTTTCTCACGATGTTCTCCTTCACCGAAAAGCACGTGGTAATTCAACACTTAAAATTGCAATCAGAAAATTGAAAAATTTCATTGGTGCCAGCACCGGAGATCGAACACAGGTTCGCCTCGAGTAAACAGAATTGAAGGTGAGCGCCCGGAGCTTATACTGAACTACCACGTCAAACAGACATATCACACTGAAACCAACGGACAATCTGGAAAAGGCAGGAACAAGATCCAGACGACGAGATCTCATAAAATGCTCCGATCAGGTGTAGAATTAAATGTCTTAAATATACTTGAAATAAAATCAATCATTTAACATTTCAGTTTTCAAGACTATATTCAGAAGATAAAAACGTATTTTTATTATTACTTTTTGGCCGTATGTATTTGTGATTGGAAATGTTTTATATAAAAAAATGACCAAGAGGGTGTCACGCACATAATAGGGTTCCGTAACCATCCGATAGTCTGTCCGACCGTTTAAAAAAAAAAACTTACCGACAAATTTCATTTTACGATTTCTCCATACATATTGTTAGGACGATTGTAAGTACATAAGTTTGTGGAGTTGTATAAAAATAACTATGTATTATACAGAGTCAGCTATTTTAGTTGAAAGTACTTATTTAGAGGTATACAGCACATTTTTTTTCAGAATTATTGTGATAATATTTTAAAAGTTAATGGGGGGGGGGGACCTGTTTCTAACATTAACTTTGTATTAATATACCTCGAGACTAGAAGGTTTGATCGACATAGTTTCACGCAGCTTTGTTGAATTTTAAGAAACCTTTCTAAGGATGCCCCACACGACGGGATAAGTTGAAATTTTTTTTCGTCGTGTAGGATGCGGTTAAAAATTATTTTTACATAATTTTAAAGACCAACTTTTGTATCTTTAATTTACATCTCTACACTAATGTTTGTGAATATCGGTGCAGAATCGGGGAAATACGAGCCCGGACGAACACACATGACGAAACTATAAAGTTTCCTAGAGGACTACGAAACGAATTAAGATATCATAGAATGCAAATTAAGATATCGATATATCTTAAGGCCATAAAATCAATATCGGTTGTCGCGATCAAAAACCTGACCAGCGATGTTTGAACTAATAGTTTACCACTTGCGAATAGCCACTAGCTTACCCTCAAATCAAGCATTTGAATGTCCGCCTTAAGTTATTTGTTATTATTGTGGTAATTAAAAATCAAAACATTTTCATTACTTTTAAAAATGCTTGAAACTTTGAAATTATTTTTGTATCACAGGGGGTATTACGATCATAAAGTTCGTGAGCCATAAAGCACGCTCACACTGGAAATAACAATTTAATGTTCACACAAGTTTTTGTTTCGTGCGGGGATCTCAACAACGCGTTCAGTCAGTCATTCATCACTACACCATCACTCGTCACAAAATTATTAAAATATGTAACATTTGAATATATGTAGCTATTGTAATTTAAAAACAATTAAGACCTTTTACAACTACCTCTAATGTATACCTTCTCTAACCAAAAAGAATCATCTAAATAAATTCATAAACACGCTAATTCGATATCGGAATAAAATAAAGTATGCATGACTTTTGGAGTTTCCTGATGGCTATTTCCACCTTTTTCTTTTTTCACTCTTTTCCCTTTTTCCACATTCCGACCTCATCCTATCCAACAAACCTATTTTATCCAATTTTGTTGACAACGTAGACGTGACTCTCCGGATGTTGTGTGTCTATGGGCGACGGCTACTGGATCGCTCAACATCAGGTGAACCGTCTTCTCATTTATCTTCCTTTCCATAAAAAAATGTTCACACATATGCGCGTAAATATTGTTGCATTAATGTTTAGAAATCACTTAACAATTGAAAACTCTTATTTATACCCACAAGCAAGAATAATATGACAATGATATATGTTACTATGTTGTAAAACATGCATTCATGTAAATGCCTTTTTTATTTTCCATTTACAGGTTAAACTGGCGTTCCCGGGACATTTCTTACATCCGCAACACAAACAACACGGCGAAAATAAGCAAAGAAAGTTCTGCGCCGGGAGCATAAGCGGATAGGTACTGGTTTTACTTCCATTCCTTTTGCATTTATTGTCACTCACTCTTGCCGACGGTTTTACTCGCGATTTTGAGAGGTTTATATTTTTAAACAGAACAATAGGTATGACATCTATGCCCAATTTTCCATTTTTCTCGGTGTTTTAATATGAAGTAAATACTAGGGTATCCAGGAAGTAAGGAGACTAAATATCCTTAACAATATTTAATTAAGAATAATCTGTTTTGATATGGATTTGGTATACAAATGAAGGTAAAACTTATTTATTTTTAATTTCTATATCAAATATGCTACAGCAATGCCTCTGTATCCAATTTTTCTAATATTGATTGCAGCATGCTTCATGGCCGCTTTTCCAGATGTAGCGGCTACACCTTTAACCAATTTCGTCCATTTGTGTTTAAAAGATCTCAACGTTTGT
Source organism: Graphium colonna (assembly GCA_025505425.1). NCBI lineage: Eukaryota > Metazoa > Arthropoda > Insecta > Lepidoptera > Papilionidae > Graphium > Graphium colonna. The sequence goes on along the minus strand of JAOCPS010033652.1, from coordinate 65 downwards.
GGTATATCTGTATACTTTGTATATTCTATTTTGCACAGGGCCCAAAACATTTCAATACCTCGAGC
>JAOCPS010033544.1:0-17132 GCA_025505425.1 Graphium colonna | reverse complement strand
AAAGGCCGGCAACGCTCTTGTAACCCCTCTGGTGTTGCGGGAGTCCATGGGCGGCGGTGATCACTTAACATCAGGTGGGCCGCTTGCTCGTTTGCCTCCTCCTCTATAAAAAAAAAATCGCATTATAATAAAAATATTTATGTATTTTGGATTACGGATATTACTTTGCGGAAAAAAATATATCACGGATTTTATTTTCCATCATTTTAAATATGTCACTCTCAAAAAATAACATAAATGATTTATGACAAAATTAATAAGTTCAAGGATTTGTTACAGAGATAGTTAAATTTCTTCAAGTGTTTTAATGATTTTCCTTTTAACGATATTTTTTGTGTTATTAAATGACAAGGATCTGGCAAAGCAGAAATATTTGTAAAGTCACTAAAACGGACTCGTGGGAACCTTGATGTTCTAAATATTTCTTCACGAATCATGCGCGACAGTGGAAAGGAAAAAGATTGAGGCTTTTGAGATGTGGTGTTGGAGAAGGATGTTAGGCATACCATGGGCTGACCGATGCGCTAATAAGTCTATTATGGAGCAACTTAGGATAAAGTTCCGGTCATTTTGGCCACATTGGCAGCCCGACAATTTCAATAAACTGATTCTAGTAGGGAAGGTGGCTGCTAAGAGACGACGCGGACGGACACAGACGACTGGTCACACCAGATCAAACACATAACGGGATTGAATATCTCAACTGCCCTGAGAAAAGCTAAAGGTCGAGTGGCATGGAAGCAGATCGTCATTGAATCCAGAAAAAAACCCAGGACTTGCACGACCTTCAGTAATGAAGAACACGAATAGGAAGAAGGAGAAATATTATTAAGGAATCTGTTAAATATCTTGTTACCCACTTTGAGAGTAGGCATTCAATATCTTAGTGGCTTTAACAGCTTTAAAATGATTGATTCTATATTTGACTTACTTTGTATTTGACATAAAGGACACCGCGCCATCTGTTTTCTTTGACATGTATTATTCTAATATTTGTTTAAGATATTATGTAAATGTATTCAACTGATTCTCGGACTTCGTTGAATCGGTTTTTACCTCAAACCAGATGACTCAAGGCAATCAAGCTAAAAAAAATAATAATTGAGATCTTAGTATTTTTTAATACTTCTTTGTTGTGAACTATACAAAATTATCACTAATTATATAATGGTGTTTAATGCCATGGTGGTAAAAAATCCACTTATGAAATATGTTTTAAAATATTATTATAAAATCTAAGATTCATGTTAAAAAACCGGTACTAGTTTAGTAATCACATGTTAAGAGATTGAGCAAATGTTTTATGTAAATAATTTTAGTAATTCAATAATTAAAATTAAATCAAATAACTTACTTATACAAGGTCGTGTATTTATCGCGTACTCGATATTAATGTCAAGTGATATTGCGTGGGGGCATGGAAACATCACATACAGGATGACTGGTGTTACAATATTTTAAGATGTTATATGTAGGCATCATGTATGAGAAATAAAAATATTATAGATATTGATTTACCACTAAGTAAACATAATCTGGAGGTAAAAAAATAATTACGCAATTATTTTCACGGCCACCCGGCTGCGCCATGTCCGCTCATCCGATCACATCCGCCACACTTGATTCATTTATTAGAAAATTATGTCCCTAATTTTATCACATAACTATGATAACAAGCACATACAGGATGCTCTCCTTTAACATAGTAGCGCCTCACGAATCATTCTGTATATTAAGGTAATCTACTCCAAGTTAAGATATTAAGAAAATAAACAAACAAAAGACACACAAATAACCGGCCATAATTATGGAACAAAAATATTTAATACCAAGAGCTTATGTTATAATATCTTGAGAGAATAAGTCTTATTCTTCCGATTTACAAACAATTTAGAATATCAATTTATTCTTAATCTTTACCTTTTGTCGGATCTGTGACGAAAATAGACATACCTAATATTTATTTTAAAACAAATAACTACATTCTGTTAATAATTTTGTTTTACATATAATATTAAAATAAACCGTGTGTAATTTATAATAACACTTGGAGCGGGAAGAACATAGAGAATAGATTTTTTTTTCGACGAATTGACATTTATCATCTACAATATAGCGCTCTATAGACACTGGCAGCGTTATTTATGCATCGCACGTTTTTTTATCTAAACACAGCATTTAAGGCATATAGGATGTGAGTTCTAACCAGTTTAGTCTGTGGTCGTAGATTGTTCGATGAACATCTTGATCTGCGGCTCTTCTATCTATATACACAGTAAATTTACGATTTTAGTTTAAAATAACAGATTAATATTTGTATTGGTATGCACACAGTGAGACGCGATGTCTGGACTTTTCCTTGTTTATTTGTCATCGTTTTTGTTAGCCAGTGTCTGTTGTTATGAAGTGCCACCGGCAAAGTTAGAGGCAATATATCCCAAGGGCCTACGAGTATCCATACCAGGTTTTTATAACATAATATTTTTATTATTACCTAAAGAACTGTTCTTCCGAAGTTTGAAGGTTAAATCGGTTAACGTGTGCTCGCAAAATACCATACAATTCATGCGTGGAGTTTTATAAATAGATATTATAAAGTATAACAGCATTACGTTTTGTTAGTATTAAATATAATTTCTTTATTAACCGACTTCAAAAAAGTAGAACGCTTCTCAATATAAATGTTTGTATTTTTTAAGGATGTTTGCTCTCCGTCCGTCACCGATTTTAAAAATTCTTTTTTACCTTATACGGTATTCTTATGAAATGTTCTTATTCGATTTTATTATTTCAATCAAAATAATAAAATCGATTTTATGTATGTTTTCGCGTATCTCCGTCATTTATGAAACAATTTCAAAAATTCTTTTCTTATATGATTTCTTTCTGACATTCTTCATAAATAGCCTCATTAAATTAAAAATAATCTATCATTAGTTTATTTTTAAAAAAATGAAAACTAAATTTAGGAATGTTTGCACATATCTCCGCAACTTATGAATTTGAAACATATTTTTTGTCTGATTTTTATCACACTTCCACAATGGTCCTAGAATTTTTTTATATAAATCGGATTAGTAGTTTTTTTAAATCTAAAAAACAAAGAGGATATGTTTCGAAAGTACACTTTTAAGGTGTTTGAAGTCAACTTTACGAATTTTTTGTGAAAATAAACTTATTTTTATTGATAACAACTCTTTGATAGAATCGGAAGTTCAATACCTTGGAATATGATTGATTATTAATTGCGTAACATTAACGCGCTAGTGAAGTGAATAAACAGTTTAAAATTGGAAAATCTCTTATAACTTTTATAGTCTTTGATGATAATATTGAATATTAAACGATTACGAGGGCATTTAAACCCTAAAAAATGTTAAGCGTTTTTTAAGCGAAACTAAAGTATTATTTTGGATATATTTGTTTTATTAACTGTCATTTATTAGGTAAAAGCTTTTCGATCTTTAAATAATACGTTTTTATTCTCTCTTTATCTATATATTGCTTTAATATCACTTGTTGGTAAATAAATTGGGAATAAAAATATTGTCAGTCACATTTCATATTAACCGATATTCCTTATATATTTATTTGTATTTTTAGTTTTTTTTTTTAATTAGAATTTTTACATGGAAACAAAGTAACATATTACTATCCATTCACTCCCATTTCTTATATACTAGTTTACATAATTATGAGATCGGGCTAAGCCGATTATAAGATAAACTAACTCATTCAAAACAACACTCGACAAAAGTCATTAATTCTATGTGCGTATTTCATAAAGTATAAGGAAATGATTGTACTGCATATTTAGAAATTGCGAATCCGTTTTCCTAAGCCTTCTTCTTTCTAGCCTTTTCCCAAGCTCTTTGGGATCGCCTTCTAATCTACCCAAATATTACCTGGATTACAGGTTTTACCAGTTCGACTGGCATCCAACCTCCGCAACTTGAATTCGAAGGATTGATTACTTGTCAGGATATTGGAAGGCACTGACATCCTATAATAACTGCCAAAGATGTCCTTGACAACCGGGACCGACTTTTTACATGCGCATCCGACACATGGCTCATCTTTCTTTTCAGGCAATCGGATGATCAGCCCGCATTGCCCTAACCCAACCAAGCAACAACAACACTAAGTTGTTGTTCCCCCGCGGGGTTCGAACCCACGATCTCCGGTTTGTAAAGCAAGCGCCCATACAACTAGGCTACGGAGGCGTTATTATTTCTGCAATGTTGCCAAATATTACAAAGTACGTTTCTCTTTGACTTATATTTTTGTCTGTTGTTTAATTACGTATGTACAAATGAAACGTTTCATATAAGTGTATTTTTTTTCCGACGTTTATTTTTTTTTGTTTTCTTTTGTTCATTCTTTTATTTTCGAATGAAAAAGAGCATTTCTAATCAAGTATGGAATTATTGTTTCTTCTTTAAAGAAATATTTAATATTGTCAGTATTCCCGCGAATATAAGGGCTTCTCTATGAAAACAAAGCGAAAACGAGGAAATGAAATTCGTTCCCTTTTAAATTCAACATTGCGTGTTGGTTTTGTTTGTAAAAGAAAAAAAATCTAAAGCACATTGAAAATTATATTGTTCATGCTATTTATTTTCAAAAATTTCCTATTTCATAGTTTCTTTTTATTTTTTTTATGGAAAGATAGGTAAACAAGCAGACGGTTCACCTGATGGTAAGCGATCCGTCGCCCATAGACTTGTGTCTATGGGCGATTTACCACTCAGTAAACATAATCTAAAGTTGAAAAAATGATTACATACTCGTAATGCATGCTCGCCCAAGCGGACACGGTTTAGCCGGAGCGAGACGGAAGACAGAGGAGGCGTTCAACGTCATTAATATTTTGGAAAATTTGGGCTAAAATTTTATTACATAAATATGATGACAATCAAGTGCCGAGTGCTCCCGTAGGTAACTCATAATCACCCTGTATATTCTAAATAACTGCCTTAATTTTGCCCTTTGTTTCTTATGATGTCTTAAGTACAATTAATTTATCAAAGCAAAATAGATTTTTATTTCTAAAAAAAAAAACATTAGGACAGGTAAGATAAGTAAGTTAGGACGGCTGACAGTATATCTAAAATAGGTTATTTATTGATCAAACAAAATCATTTAAAGCTTCAAAAAGGTAGTCTTGAATAAATTAAATCGTAGAAACGAAATTATTTTATCTTTTAAAAGTTTCTTAATCAATTATTCTTTAAACTTGCAGATGACGGGTATAGCATCTTCGCTTTCCATGGGAAACTCAATGAAGAGATGGAAGGCTTGGAAGCGGGGCAATGGTCCCGAGATATCACCAAGGCTAAAAACGGCAGGTGGACTTTTAGGGACCGAGATGCAGTACTGAAAGTGGGGGACAAAATCTACTTCTGGACATACGTTATCAAAGATGGTCTTGGGTATAGACAAGATAATGGAGAATGGACCGTTACAGGTTGTTATTACTTTTATGAAATCAAAATATCAAATTGCACAATATCAATAGTATCCGTTTATAATACGATTTACAGTTCACTGTTGGTAAGGAGTCACATTTCCATCGCCCACACACTGTGCTTCATGGCACTGTATATACTAAAGAAAATGCTAAATAAAATAAATGGAAAGCAGTTATTACCCTTCTATAAATGTAATAAAAGCGAAAAAAGATCTTTGTTTTTAATAAAAATGAAAACTTATATCTACATATTTGTTTTTGACAGCTGAAATTTTTATTATTTAAAATTAATAACTTACTTTATAACGAACCTTGGATATAAAATATTATAATCATTTATATTGTCAATGTGTTTGAACCGACTTCAAAAAAGGAGGAAGGTTCTTAATTCGAATGTTTATATGTTTTTTATGTACATTCGCGCATATCTCCGCCATTTATGAACCGATTTTAAAAATTCTTTTTTCATCTTATAGGGTATATTTCCGGAATTGTCCCATAAAAATTAGTCAGTCAGGAAATCGATTCGGTAGTTTTTTATTAAATCAAAATGACAAAATTGAATTCAGGTATTTTGGCAGATACGGGCCAAAATACCTAAATTAACCGTCATTTATGAACCAATTTCAAAAATTCTTTTTTTATTTACAAATAGTACCAATAAATTTTCAAAAAGACCCATTCGCTAATAAAACAAACTAATTCAATTTTCAAATAAAAATAACAAAATATAGGAATGTACGCACATATCTCCGCGACTTATAAACTGATTTGAAAAAATATTTTTTTATCTGATAAAGTAGGTACATTCCCAGAATGGTCCTACGATTTTTTTATAAAAATTGGAATAGTAGTTTGTTTTTAAAATCAAAATGGCGGAAAAGATATGTTTCGGAAGTACGTTTTTAAGACGTTTGTAGTCGATTTTGGTAATTTTGTGAGAATAAACTTGTTAATTATTTTATTATGTATCTTGGTCTGTATGTTTATCAATGTGTATAGGCTTTGTCGACGAGGAAGGTGTACCAGTCAACATAAACGGTACACCAATAGAGCCTACTGAAACACCTACATCTACCCAACCAAGTTCACCAGTACTCACAACAAAACCTTCGTCAGCGGGCTATCCATGCACATTGTCGGAGTCAAAGGTTTCTGTGCCCGGTTTCGTTTGTCAAGGGCAGCTCCTTTTCGAAGACAACTTTAATGGACCAATCGAAAAAGGTCAAATATGGAAGCCTGAAATCAAATTTCCCGGAGAACCGGTAAGATTTCAAAATACAACTATATATTATGTTTGCTCCTACAAAAGTGAACAAGATTTTCTCTTGCCTTTTCAGGATTACCCGTTCAATGTATATATGGCTGACGATAACATTCGTGTTGAAGATGGCAATCTTTTGATAAGCCCTATAACTTTGGAGTCAAAATATGGAGAAGATTTTGTTACGGAGTCGCTTGATCTGTCGGCTAGGTGAGGAGACCTGATTGTTTATGCAAGTAAATATGGTTGTCGGATTGACATCATTGTTTAGGATTTTCTTATAGATAGTTTTATTTTCATCAAGAAATACGAACCTTGCGATTTCCTTATTCACACATTACTTCACTTCAACTCATTCAGTATTTTACTGTTTACACTCAAATATTATGTAAACGTCTCCAAGGTATGTGAACCTTGTGAATTCCTTATTCAAATATTATTTCACTGCAGGCATTCAACTTTTTTTTATTTACACTCTAATACTTCGTAAACATCTCTAAGGTACCACATACCTAAAATTTTTGTAATACAAATTGTATATACAAAAAATGGATAAAAACAAAAGAGAATAAAAGACGGCAGAGTTTCTTGCCGATTCTTCCCTGGACAGGTCTAGTTTTTGAACTGGTGGTGGTAGATTTTGAAGTTTGTAAACGCTTTAGAAAAGCCCAAAGCAAATTAAATATTTTGAAATTGATTTTAAAATGAGTTTTACAAGATGGATTTAATCTTCAAGTCGAATTGTAGATTCCAACAAGATTGGAATTTGCAAATCTTGTAAATATATCTTTACAAATAATTGTTCCGTACGGTTATGGGTACATATCACTGATTTCCCTTATCGCTGGGCCAATTTGGATAAAATTTAGTGTATGCGTTTGAATGGCGCTTCGGATGGTTTTGATTTAGAATTGGTTTAAATTTAGACAGAACGACTTTCAGGTTTGCTTTTATTAATAATAATTTTGAAGGGGAAAAATAAGGATTCTTTTAAATCAGGAACAGTATTTTAATCAATCTTTAAATTGTATTTATCTAAAAAGCTAATAATTACTTAGGGAATTCAACGTTTAGGTAGTTTTTTTATAAAATATGCATTCTGTACACCCATATTGACTTAATGGCGCTTATATTTTCAGATGCACCGGAGTTCTTGGCACCAGTGAATGCAACCGCGAAGCGTCTGGTTCTCTCATTCTACCGCCAATTATTACAGCAAAAGTAACGAGTAAAAACCGTTTTAGCTTTAAATATGGAAGAATTGAAGTTAGGGCTCGGATGCCGTTGGGCAACTGGTTAATACCTGGTGAGTAATAGATTAAATTCAAAAGTTCAGAGGAGTTTATGAGCATTTCATCTTTATTTTTGTTTCTGTGTTACGATTGAATGTAATAAAATATTTTTACAAATAATAGACACGTTAAAATTTGAAATAAAAATACCATAATTGTCAATACGTTTAAATTCGTATGTTTGGTAATATATTCCATTTTATTTTTAATTTAAAGTAAGGCATGAGTGTTCAAGATAGATAATAATCTTTCATAGACACAAAATAGGCAAGTGAATAAATTGTTAAATAGGTATGTTTTATGAAGCTAAAAAAGTACCTAAATTGGAACATATTAATTTGACACCGATTTCCAAAACTTGCAAGGACTATGGGTTTAAAATGAATTCATAATCAAATGTTGCCATACATAGTTTTAATAAAAAACGGATACTTGAAAGTTGTGCAGTATTAGAGTCATATACAGATCGCAGGTTGGTGTAGTTGCTAACAAGTTAGCTGCGACGTCGCAGGTAGTGGATTCGATTCTCATCCAGAGCATATAATTGTACAAACTACAAAGATTTGTTAGTCTTTGTTCGATGGTGTTTTCTCTTAGTTCCATTTATGTTAGTAAATCGCCCTTGTAACACAAAACGTAAATCTTACAAAATGTAAGGACAGCATATTTTTTTTTAAATTAGAAGAAACTAAAATTATAAAAGCTTAAGATATAAAATAAAAAAAATAATAATAACAACACTACTACAAAATTATTGAAACTGAATGTCAAAACTTTTTTTTCTGCTTGACTGACTTTTCTTTGAGTGTCTTTTTGTTTTCTTCGTTTAAAATCAAAGAAAAGTTTTTGTTTATTTCAATTTTTGTTTCGTCATTTTCAGAGATTCAATTGGAACCCCGCGATAAAGTTTACGGCACCAGGAACTATGCGTCCGGCTTAATACGCATCGCTTGCGTTAAGGGCAACTTGGATTTAGCTAATAAACTTTATGGCGGTCCAATAATGAGTGAATCGGATCCTTTCAGGTATGCTATAAAAGAAAGTACTGGTCGGAATAAAATATGACAAGAGATTTACGAAGAAAGGTTAAGCTAAGCATACAGTGTCGCACTAGGCTATTTGGTGCTAAGCAGTTAGTGATAAGTTACGTGACACTGATGAAAATTGTTAGGAAAATACGATTACGGGTAAATAAAACATTTCGTCTACATTCATGGCCATTTTATGTATAAAGTCTAAGATCAAGTTAAAGTATTGTATGATACGGATGAACATTTACCGGTGATCATTGTGGTCACTCTGTCACGCACACCCAAAGACCCCAAATGCTGTACCGACGTGAAGGCAAATAAAGTCCTCCTGATCGTATTACGGCCACGGCGGCCAATCCAATCTAAGATTAGCCAACTGCGCAGGAGATATTATAGTGGACAAGTGTACGCGCAAACACAGGTGCACTCTCTGTTCCTTTACTCTCATAGCCCGATGGGACGGATAACCGACACGACCGTGAGAGAGATCAGGCGCAGGACCGACTTTTTACATGCACATCCGACGCGTGGATCACCTTTCTTTTCAGGCGATCGGGTGATCAGCCCGCATTGCCCTAATCCAACCAATAAACAACAACACAAAGTCATTGTCCCCCCTCGGGATTCAAACCCACGACCTCCGGTTTACAAAGCAAGGGCCCATACCACTAGACCACGGAGGCGACTAATGGGCTGGAAAATTTCTTAGTGAGAGCCGTTTCAGTTTCTAAAATCTCAAATAAATAATTCTCATCTGAATGTCTTGTCTAGTTATATTGCAGTCAAGTTTTAATTATTACTGCGATGGGAGTTTTATGTTACAATTTCACCACCTAAAATAATATCGAGTTTCTCGCATTTATATAAGTAATATTTAATTTAAGTAATATGATGTACATTATGGAATACAAACTTTTATCAATCAATGCGGTAACAACAAAATTAATGACAGTTAAGTGACTAAGATAAACTTTAACAACTAGAAAGTCCACAAAAATTTCTAATTTATCTTCTTCCACCCCTTCCACCAGACACGTATATTGACACCGGCTGCGATGGACACCGTGTATCTCCCTTCGATACATGTTCGTTAGAGATGTTTATTATTCCAGAAAAGATGTAGAAGAGCGGTAGCTCTTCGGCCGATTTCAAAAAGAGAAGGTCAATTCAACTGAATATTTTTATGTGAATATAAGTTGTTTCTTTTATAAATAAAAATAACGAAAAAAAAACATGTTCACGGAGTGTACCTTAAGACGCCCAAATTCCGTTTTTGTAAATTTCTGTACCAATAATCTTCTTTGTGTTCAATGATTGTTATAATAACGTTATTAAAGCAAAAATTTGAGAGAAACTTAGAAAAAATAGAATAAAATACGCGCAACGTTTACTTACGTTAAATCCTATTTGCACTACCTACAGTGAAACTTATTCAAGCGATCTATCCTGATTCGTCAAATGCTTCGAAAAGATCATTCAGAGACTTAATGCGTCGCCTTTTAAACTGGTATTTTAGCCACGCGATTTTATATTCGCCACATAATATTATGAAAAACATCCATGATATGTCTTACAACGTCTTCATGGACACAGCTGTTGATTGAAGCTTCTTATACTCTCGAGGCAAATTGCTTTCGAACGCCTCCAGCGCATCAAAAGAACAAACATCTTCAAAGAAATTTCGATCCCACCACAAGCACATGCAAAATGAATACGATCACCTTCAACAACTCAAACAGATTCTCCAAAGAGTCATTGTCCTACTCCACGCGCTTGATCAGGAAAGAGAAGACCTACTCACACTTTTTTAGAACAACAAGTACGCCAGAATAAGATGATCGAGCGTATCATACAAGTAAGTCAAAATCAAGATAAGACATAGAACACCTAACAGTGCCCTAGAGGATCTTAACGTATCATTCGCTGACAGCACTTATCTAGAAAAACTTAACAAAAAAAATTCAGGATGAAGATGACGAAGAAACAGAGTCGAACGCAACACCATCTATTATCTGGACACCCATTAAATCTAATGATGCTGATGCCAATCAGCCAAGAAGTATCTCTAAGAATCCAAATAATAGATGCTTAAATAAAAGAAAATACTCGGCCTCAAACAGCCGAAACTAAGATGGATTTCTCACCATTTTTAGTTGAATATAAAAAAAAATGCTAAAACTATCCTGAACTTGCAAAACAAGGCTCAAGATGCCAGTGTTTAGGCGAAGATACATGGAAACACATACGCTACGCTGATTTCCAGAAACAATGTCAGGCGACTCCGGTATTCACGTCACTTAAAGTTAACAGCCAGTTTACACTCGCTGGCCCTTTCTGGCACAGTGTGTCAATCCTCGAATAAACCGACAGACATTGGCAGCTATAAGTCATGGTCTTCTACAACAACGTAAACACTTCGAAGAATGTTGTCAAAATCTCAGTCCAGAGCTTAAAAGCCAAGTCAATAAAGAGCTCTTAGGTCCTCAATCTAAACTCAAAAAGACATCAGATGGTCTAATTCAATAATGCGGGAAGAGATCTGAAATAATTAATCAAATAAGATAACTGTACAAAGCTTCTAACAAAGCACTAAACGAAATCCACCATGACATTCCACCGTCTGATACTTATTTATTTTCCGAAAAATCACTCAGCGAAGAATAAACATAAGATGTTTCCCGTAAAATCCAGAAAACCTTAAAAAAACAAGCAAACCGCACCATCAAGGAATTTCCACAACAAAAGAAAGAACATCACCAACAAATATCCATTCCGAAACATACGTAAAGGCAACACAAAAACTACGAAACCCCAATACAACAATTCAAACAGTTCAAACAAAGGATCGACCAATTAAAATACCAAAAAGCTCTGACTTATTTCAAGAGGGTCAACTAGCCCAATTCACCCATATATGATAGAGTATGGGAACACCCAGTACAATTTCATCGATGATTCAAAATTACAGAATATCTTTCCTACAAAAACCACCTTCAATGACTTTAAATACAGAAATACAAACAAAAGTGACGAACGAAAATCCAGATGTTATATCGACCCAAATATCGGAACTTTTGAAATCAAAAGCAGCTATCTCTGTAAGGTACTCAAGAGCATTTGTGTCTCCAATATTTTTCAGAAAGAAACCGAACGGAGATTACAGAATTATAATAGAAGCCGTCAGAATATTTTCTAGCGTTAGGCTTTAGGTTATACGGCATAAGAATCTTCGTAATATGTTTGAGTTGTCGATCTCACAGTCTCTCGAAATCACAGTTCTTTATGAGTTCTTCCTACCAGCGTCAATACTAGTAAGACTGCGTACATTCTCTACTGGTCTACGCAGCCGCAACATGGACGATCATCATAGGGCTGGATCACAAATTCACGGTTACATACCGGGCGCACGATGTTCTGAGTATCTCTGGCATACCGAATTCGAAATGATGTTGTTCGCCAGGAAACCACAGTGCGAGGAAGAGAGAGGAAACATAGGATATGTTTCGGGTAGAACAAGTTCACTAAAATGGAGATAGGCTATGTTATCAGACGCAAAGGCGGCCATTCAGGGCGGGTCAGGAGGTGTTATAGTGGGAGTAAAGACCATGTTTAGGGCAAGGCAGGTATTAGCGTAAATTAAAAATAACTAATAGCTTACTTTAAAATTATACAATTTTGTATTATTTGTACATGTAATGTAAATATAATATTTAAACATTTATTTATTCTTTCACATTTATCAACAATAGCTTTGGCGGCTAAGAAAATTGTTACTTCTATATTTTGTCATATAAAATAATTTCAAAAATATCGATGCAAGATTATTTTTAAAGGATTAGAAAGAAAGTTATGGAGTTGGCTCTTGATGTCATAAATAACTTTCTGACTTAAATTTTATAATCAAACCTAATTAAGGCGCTACTTTGATAAAATAAATGTTAAGATAATAAATAGATAATATAACAAAGTCTATGAATAAATAACTCTGTCGTAAAAAGTCTTCGAAAACCACAAAAAATATTTTTCAAATGCATATTTGAAATGTTGTTCCGTTCCTTTCTTTCCCGTCGAGAAATTTATGTTCCATAACAAGTTTTGTGACAGCGCAGCTTTAAAGTTTATCTTGTCTACGACGTAGACGAAGAAATACTATTTAAGGTTCTAGAAAAGAAGTATTTTAAAGCTTTTAGTAGTGAAATGTTAAATTGTTTTTGTCGGACCATGTTATGTATTCGATGCGACAATCGTCTTAATATGTTCAGTTGTTCATCTGTTGCTTAACACAAATTGTTGGAAAATGTTAATCAACGTTTCTAAAAAAAAAATTATATTTCCGTAAGTATGAAATATTTACGGTTTACTACTTCGTTAAGTACGTCGCATGGTGGGATGTATCAAGTATTTACGGAATAACTTATTTTTAAACGAATGCTTCTTCCAACGGAGATCAGCGACTTAAAGATGAACATCACTACTTATTAAAACCACGCGGTCAAATAAAAGCCTGGACAGATATGCAATATAAATTGTGGATAACAATCTATAAGCAACTGCACATGATTTCAGTATAAATTTTATTAAATACACAAATACAAATCTACCAGTGCTCTCATCCGCGTAAATTTTTCCCGTTTGTGCAATATTTTTTATTGACGATCCACTCCTATTTGTCATAGCATGATGTTATATAGTGTAACGCCTTTCTCGATGAATAGATTATTCAATACAAAAAGGATTCTTCAATTCGGACCAGTAAGTTTTTGAGATTAGTGACCACGCTAATTTTAAAAACTTACTTTTTGGTTTTATAATATGACTATAGATGATTTATAAAGTTTGATGAGATTCAATTGACTTTTAATGAAGATTTATATAAAGGGGCCATTATAACAATTTCAAAACTGGCGCAAACTATATGTCTCCTTAGCCGACCGTACATCTCAAACCGAATACTAATACAATTAAAAGTGCGGCATCTCACTAGGAGCAGAGGGATTTATTATTTTTCTACCCACCCCAGAATCGCAGGTCGTATTATTTTACATATCAATATATAGTTTTTAGCTGAATTAACATGTGATGGATTTTGCAGAAATAGCGGCGAGTAGCTAGTAAAATAATAGAATTCACCTATCTTCGGAACTTAAAATGATAGTACTTAACCTTCCACATCACCATGAACGGATGCATTAAATCCATCATTTGATTATAAATTGATACTTATAGAATTCATTTAGCATCTTTGAGCCCCATTAAATATGATTCTAAAACGATTTTCAAGAACTTCTGAAGTATTGCGATTCAATACAGTCCAATGCTTTTATATAAATCGGTGAAGTGTCTTTGAATACTTTCCTATCACACGTTTTTGAATAAATATTTAATCCACTTTTGAATGCTCGAAGGAATTATTCATAAGCCAAGTAAAACAGTGTTTTAAATAATTAATCTTGCTTAAACTTATTTATACAGAAATTAATACGGAAAACGTATAGACGCATTTGAGATATAGGCCTACAGATGCATGTTGAGGATCAGCTGGACCCAAAAGGTAACTAACGAAGAAGTCCTGCATCGAATTAGAAGTCACTGCGAACTTTGGCAAACTATCAACAAAACAAAAGTAGAGCTGCGTACTGTGACACGATAAATACAAGCTTTTGCAACTTATTATGATAAGCAAAGTTGTCGGAAAGGTCAGCCGCAGGAACAAATCTTAGCTTCGCAATATTAGGGAGTGGGCGGGAATCCTTAAGATTAATGTGTCATATGAGTAATGTCTAAAAACTGTTTATAGCCTTTAGAATTTATGCTGGCATCTTAAATCCGTTTAAAACCATGAAGCTTTGCACGTGTTTATACAGCTTAGCTATTAGCTTGGGCACTAAAAACAACGTTAGCAAACTAGCATTTCTAATTTCATTACAAAATTAAGCTTAATTTATCTATTTAGTGTAAAACCGAGATTGTAAAACTTCTTTTATATTGATTGAAAGTACCACTTCATCCGGCCCCTTGAATAAGTAAAAAATTATATTCATTTTTAGTGAATTGTAGCCGGATTAAGGCTTAGGTTTCTTATCTTTCCTAGGTAAAACTTTGCCAAAGAAATATTGACTTGTTACGAGACATATTTGCATGCTATTAACCATAACTGTAATTTGTATCAAAATATTCCTATTATAAATACTAAATATAACTATTATAAAACTGAAGTGTTTTATGGAAAGGAAGACAAACGAGCAGACGGTTCACCTGATGGTAAGCGATCCCGTCAGCTATAGACAAACGCAACATCCGGAGATTTGCGAGTGCGTTTTCAACCTGGGAGATCAGATATATTAGGTTTATTAGATAGGATAGGGTTGGGATAAAGGATTTGGAGAGGATAGGAAAAGTCATGGCCATCCAGCATCCCCAAAAGTTATGCATACTTTATTTTATGCCGACTTTATAAAGGGTTTATTAATTTAAACACACTATTCTCAGTAGCTACTAGTTCGATTTGAAAAAAAAAAATATTGTTGGAAAGCCCATTTGTCGAGGACGGCTTTTGACTTTATAACATCACGACTAATTTTGAGCGGAACATCAAGGACAAATGTTGCAGAAATGGGCAAAATTTACGCGGATAAAACTGCAGGGATTCGTTGGTGCTAATTCAAATACATCTCTTTTTGCACTGCAGCCAACTTCATCTTTATCCTTATTTAAAATGCAGTCAATTTAAGTTGAGGCGACGTTCTCCGGGCGCACAATGCTAATGCTGCCAATCCGTGCGCGAAAGAAAGAACCGTCCTCAGCGCATCGGAATGACAAGGAAAGCGATCACAACGCCGCGGTGCGGTCGGATCGGAACGGGAGTGAATGGTGCCGTAAAACGGTTGATTTTAAGAAAAAAAACAATCGTGCTGTATAATATTGCCAATATTATGACCGACATCGCTCACATCATCACAGACGTTTATTTTAGTTTGATTTTCTATTCGTTAAATTGCGTACAATTTAAATAATATTGGTTTTAGATGACGAATAGAGGTATGTTTGGCATGTTTTTCTATGGGATAAAGTTTATTCAATTGTGTAACGGACTTCTGACGAAGCTAAGAAAGGATCTCAAATATAAGTGGTAACTTTTTTAACATTTTTATAATGTAGTATTACAAAATAAAATCGTTTACAAAGTCACATTTCTAGGAAAGAACCCCGCCTTTAATGAATTTGTTAACTCTTTTACTGAAAACAACCCATGAAATTGTGTAAATAACTGGGAGAAAGTCTGTTTTTAATAAAGCTTGAGGTGGCGTTGTAATAAAACACTAGATATTATTTAGAGTTTTTCTCTAATCTTATGTTGATTTCTTATGTTTAGTTCAATAATATTGTTTTGAATTTCTCCTTATTTCTTAAATATTATCTAAGACTACATAAACAAGTTAGCATTCCGTAAGGACACCTATAAATTGTTTTAAAATTTGTTTTTTTATCTGGGTTTCATAAGAATTTCATTGAAAAGTCCAATAACAATATATATACCAGTATAATAAAATTAACAATGATTTTTTGAATAATAAATTAATCGTCTACTGTGATATTATTTGTGGCAATTATATGGGGCCTTAATCGCCCAAAGAAAAATAAAGGAAAAAAGAAGATTTCGGCGGCCTATGTAGCTAGAAGTAAAATAATTATTCTGGCACTCTTGTATCATTTTATTTCATTTACCTTACAACTTAAAACCTAAAGGGTACCTCACGTTGAGATGCCCTATAGGTGCAACAAGAGCTGCATTATGGATGTTACGCTCTACTACCTGATTTGAGTACGATGATGCCGTCACGAAAATGAATAATTAAAAAGCAACCATAATACCCTTCTTCTCAAGCTCCATTATTATGGACTTCGTGAAATAGCTCTTGACCTTATTGCCTCTTATCTCAGTGGAAGGCTTCAGAAAATGCTTATAAATAATGTAAGTTCTTCTCGATCTCCCTTAAAAATGGGTGTCCCACGGGGTTCTATTCTGGGTCCATTCCTGTTTCTAGTTTACATTAATGATCTTCCTTTTTACGCGA
>JAOCPS010033438.1:0-17133 GCA_025505425.1 Graphium colonna | reverse complement strand
GCGTTTGTCTATGGGCGACGGGATCGCTTACCATCAGGTGAACCGTCTGCTCGTTTGTCTTCCTTTCCATAAAAGAATTTGCAGTAATCAATATATTTCTTTCAGGTTCTGGTTGGCAGTGCAAGAGTTGAAAGCGTTGCCAGTTCGTCGAGTAGCGTCGAGGGCTGCCGAAATATGGAGAGAGTTTTTGGCGTCCGACGCACCCTCCCCTGTGAATATCGACGCGGCTAGCAGGTTAGACTTAAAAATAGGTTTTAGGGCTCCTTGCTTTAGGAAAAAATCGAATGGAATTTGCGCACAATTAGGTTTTAGGGTTCCGTGCTTAAAATCGGAAAATCGGATGAATTTGTGTCGAAACAGATTAAAATGGAGAATTTTTTTAGGGTTCCGTATCTCGATAAGAAAAAATGAGAAGAAAATCATCTCAACTTTATAAAAATCTAGGATTATAAACTATAAAAATTGAACAACTTTTGTATCTGACACACTTTCTCCAGTTAACATAAACTAGTATAGATCAAGTGGTTTGAAAAAAGGGTTTTAGGGTCCCGTATCTCGAAAAATGGTGATAGAAAAAAGCTTCTGAGGGTTCAGTTCATCATGGGAACTTTTTAAGGTTTCGAATTTAAGGGAAAAATCGGGTGATTGTGTGTCGAAACACTCTCCCCGGTCAATATAGGCTCAAGCTAGCAGGTAAATAAGCCGAAAAATTAGGTTTTAGGGTTCTGTATCGTGTATACTGAAGATAGGAAGTAAAGCAAGTTCTTCGGGATATGGAACCCTATCATTTTCGAGATAGGGTTCCATATGTCGAAAATGAAAATGATATAAAAAACAAGTTTTTAGGTTAAATTTGATGCCTCAAATGTAAAAATGGGAAGAGAAATAGATGATTGAAATGTTTCATGTTTATATTAACCTCTATTTCATTTTTAAGGTGGTAGAGCATAATATCTTTTCACAGCTTTTACTGCACTTCTACGGCCGCGCCCGCTCTTTATAAAGTCAGCATAAAAGTATACATGCCTTGGGGATCCCAGATGGCCATCAAAAGCCTGTTCTTGTCCTACTCCTTTCTCCTCCAAATCCAAAACCCAATCCCATCCAATAGACCTGTTCTATCCAATTTCCCAGGTTAACAACGCACTCACAATTCTCCAGATATTGCTTGTCTGTATGCGACGGGATCGCTTACCATCAGGTGAACCGTCTGTTCGTTTGTCTTCGTTTCCATAAAAAAAAACTATAGTCTATTCCAATCGAAGCTTTGTCAAAAAAGAAACAAAGACTCACTGATTACACTCAATAGCTTTTACATCACAGAAATCATAGCGACTCACTTATTCTCACAATACCTTAACATTAACCGTCTATATTAAACCTTTTTGCTCAGTTTTCTAGACAAAATAAGAATATACTTTTAGATTTGGAACCTTTGGTACTTTGTTTGTGATATTTCTAACCGATTTTAATTATATCTTCAACAGGGAACTGACAAGAATCAAGGTGGAGTCTGGAAAAGCTGACAGATATTGTTTTGATCAAGCGCAGGTAAGTTAATGAAAAATAATATTAAAGGACAATGCCTAAAAGTGGTACAAAAAATTCTAATGCATCAAGATAAAAATTATTTTTATAATTTCTTAGGACACATTTCATGGATTTGATTTTTAACAAGGGAATTTAATTTAAAGTATAAAAGTATGAATTTTGCTTTACCTACATGACGTTTGCGCAATCTGTCTAGTCGAAGCTATTTTCTATGAATCAATTGTTTTAAAGAAAATAACTTGTGTATTATTTAATATAACAAGTCTAGTCTCCAAAGAAACATGTTTGAACTTGATGCAACTTGGTACGGTTTGCCATATGAAAATTGCCGTTGTCCTTTAATTATCATCATCAATACATATCATAAGTCAGAGAAGTGTCAGAACATTTAATAAATTAACAAATTTAATGCATGTGAGTGATAAGAAAAAAATAACAAAACCATAAGATTTTTTTTTTAATATTATACATGGTGACTGGTGAGTCCCTAATGATATCAGAATAGAACACTTGGTAGTCGATTTTTATCATATTTATGTAATAAAATTAAAGTTACTTAGTTTTTGACCAAATTTTATATTTAATTGATACGATGCCGGCAGCGAACATATGATTAGCTGGCACAGTTCATTGACCCGAAGAAGCATCCGCCCCGCTAGTTTGACCATGTGTTTCGTAAATACTTATTCAACTTTCGATTAAGTTTGCTCAATGATAAATTAATATTTATTTTTACTTTTATTTTTCATATACTTGGTGAGTCTTCATATGTTTGGTGAGTCACTTTTAATATCCAAGGATTACATATGAAGAATAAATATAATATCAAAAGTGAATATCAATTGACCATCGAGTAAACGTAATTGAAAGTTTAGTAATTATTTACGAAACACATTGGCATCCCAGAGGACACGGCGCGAGCGGCCGCTTTTTCGGGTCAATGATCTGCTCCAACAGAAATCTGTTCACTACCGGCATCGTATCCACGGTCCACCTATTTATTTGAAATTTTGTTTGAAAACTATGCACTTTATTTTATAACATGAATATGATGACAATCAAGTACTGAGTGCTCGCCTTAATTATCGTCAGTGACTCGCCAATCATCCTGTTTAATCCCCACATATAACATTCTTGAATATTGAAAGTGATTCACCTGTATACAGATTCAATATAATTCTCAACATATTTCATGTATGTCCACAGGCGCATGTGTATCATCTGATGAAATCTGACAGCTATTCAAGATACCTTCGTTCGGAGATGTACAAGGAATATCTCAACGGAGCCAAAAAGAAGGTAAATTGTTCTAATTTATCTATGTCAGTAAAGTCTTTCACTTTTGAACCGACTGGAAAAAGGGAGCAGGTTCTATCATTGTATCTATCTTTTACCAACTACAAAAGGAAGAGATTGACAAAAATTATGATAAACGATTCAATTTTCTTTTGAATAGACTAAAAAGCATCTTCTAATTTCAGATTTTGGCAGGTGGTAGAGCATAACATTCCTTCACAGCTTTTGCTGCACTTCTACGGCCGCGCTCGCCCTGGGAAGTACCACCGCCCTTTATAAAGTCGGCATAAAATAAAGTATGCAAGACCTTTGATGCCTGATGGCCATGTCTACCTTTTCTTTTCCCATTCCTACCCCGTCCAAATCCTTAATCCCGTCCCCTTCCTATCCAATAAACCTATTCTATCCACTTTCCCAGGTTGACAACGCACTCGCAACTCTCCGGATGTTGCGTCTGTCCATGAGCGACGGGATTATTTAACATCAGGTGTACTGTCGGCTCATTTGTCTTCCTTAACATGAAAAAAGGTGGTTTTTTTTCAAGTATGTAAGTTACCTTGTTTTCTTTTTAAATCAAAATAACAGAAAAAATATGTCTTAAAAGTAGATTTTTAAAGCGTTTAAAGTGGGTTTTTTTGGTAATTTTCTGTGATAATAATATTGTCTTATATATAAAAATGAATCGCCGTCCCTTAGTCTACCGAAAACTCCATCCTGCGTAGGCACTAGACCATCTTGGGGTGAGCACTAGACCATCCTGGGGTAAGCACTAGACTATCCTGGGGTGGGCACTAGACTATCTTGGAACCATCTTGCCCCCCCCCCCCTCACCCCTTTCTTTTAATATCGATGTATGAGAATCCTTGGTACCACTTTCGGACATTGTTCTTTTATCTTGTATAAAAAAAACAAGTTCCATTTGCCTACCTAGGTGGCAATATGCATGTTTGTATGTATGTCCCATGATAACTCACAAACCAGTACTACAATCAAAATAAAAATTTAAATATTCGCTGGCAATATTAATAGAATTCTCAAATTAATTCGGCATCGGAAATTGCTGAGCAGTTCCTGAGATATTATAATTATTTTCTACAAAAACAGTGAAATTTTACTTCAAACTTAAAAGTGAAACAAACCTTTTAGTTACTTTGATTTAAAAAGGAAACTATTCGAACGATTTTTATGAAAATTATATGGGACCATCTTGTAACTTCACCTTAAACTTTGTGTTTCATAAGGTACAGAGGAATCCACTAGCACACAAACAAGAAAACGTACAATTAAATTGAGAAATAATAATGATTGATAATAAATATGTTTGAGAAAAATATATTTACTAGATATGTAGTGTAACAAGTAAAAAATCATTATATAATGTTTCCTTTCCAGACATCGGTGAAGGGGATCCGCTCTATAGTATCTTTCACTGGTCGCAAGGAGACATCTACCAACTAACAGACGATCCCACGTCTTATTAGAGACCTCAGAAATGCCTACAAAAGGCATATGAATGCAGCCATCAAGAATAATCAAGCACGAAGAACACAGAAAGAAGAAACACGGAAAACCAGTGCAGTGTAGTGTTAAAATTCCAAAAACTGAGATAATTATACAAAAAGTGTTATAAAGTGTAAAAGAAGATACTTAAATCAAAAAAGAAAAAAGAAGAATCCAGATGGAGGTATTACAAAACTATTTTTAAATTAAAATATCAGGTTTATGAGATGACAAGCAATCTATGTAAGCATACAAGAGTTTAAAAACAATTTTCAGAATAGGTATGCAAGAAAGCAATTTCAAAAGATCTAAATGCTGAATTTAAGTCGAAACATAAGTTTTAATGAAGAGAATAGAAACTAAATATCATTGATATACAAGAAACTATAGATAAAATAGTCACAAAAATGTCCGCAGCCCAATGTCAAAATATGCACTCTTCTTCGCCTGGAGATGAACCACCGCCCTTTATAAAGTAGGCATAATACAAAGTATGCATGACTTTTGGGGATGCCGGACGGCTATGTCTACCCTTCTCTTCCCACTTTTTTTCTCCAAACCTTTATCCCGACCCATCCTTTCCAATAGATCTATTCAATTTTCCAGGTTTACAAAGCACTCGTGACTCTTCGAATTTTGCGTGTGTCTATGGGTAACGGGATCGTTTACCATCAGGTTAACTGTTTGCTTGTTTGTCTTCCTTTCCATAGAAAAAAAATCATAGTCATACATAACTTTGACATCTCCAGATAAGGATGCTTTTAATTGTTACTCACCTTGTGTGAATGTGGCTTGAATGAGGGCTCTCTACAGCATTTTTGTGTCCAAAAGTGAGAGTTCACTTATACGACTTACTTCGGGCCCAGATTCCAAGGCAAATTAATATCCCATTTTGCTAACCCTGGTTTGTTAGCAAGAATGGGATATAAATTTGCCTTATGTAAAATCTTATTTAATTTTTGTAACAATTAATAACATTAGGCTATAATCCTTTTGAATTGTTTTTTTAATATTGTAATCTCTATGTAACAACTTATTAACATTTGTGTTGTCCTATTTTAATGGCTCTAATTTGAATCATCATCTACATACTGGTCATTTGCCTCAAGTTTTTTTTTTTTATAGAAAAAGAAAACAAATGAGCAGACCGTCCACCTGATGTTAAGCAATACCGTTGCCCATAGACACACACAACATCCGGAGAGTTACGAGTGCGTTCTCGACCTGGCAAATTGGATATAATGTGTTTATTGGATAGGATGAGGTCCTTAGATAGACCAGATTTTCCTATCAAATTTTTTTTTTGTTTTCAACCTAGAATAAGTAATTGTTTTTTTTGTTTGAAACTGTGTGTCTAAGGAACTATGTATATCAATGACATCCACATAACAATCTTAAAACATCTTAATTAGCTGTCAACATGTATTTAAATCGAAATATAGTGTAAACTTCATGTAACATCACTCGATTTATCGACAAACTCCCTAAAGCATCTTCATCACATGGCTTTGGTTTAGCTGGTCTTCCATAAATAAATTTAACGACAACTCTCTATAACGCCGTAAAATGTACAGTTCCTAGTGTCTTTACATAGAGTTTACATTGTATAACTTTTGATGACGTTAAAAAATGTTTAGTAAGTTTATCATAAACCAATTTTGTTAAAGTGTAGCTACACTCGGTAATGTGATTAAAGCTTATAAGAAATGGCCAGAAATACTTAATTTTAGAAGAATACACTGCAGCAATAATAATTAAAATCATATTTTTCGGACATTTTTGACAATATGACATTATTACATTTATAATTTTATCAGCTAGAATTATAGTATTGTTACTACATATTATTCATAAAAAATTAATGAAAAAAAAACTTAAATGTGCTAAAAACACTTGCTAAATATTATTATATGGTACATTCAGATGAGAGAAAAAATGTCCCCGTCTGTCATCTTTTCTATTTTTAGTATAATTTAGATACAAGTTCTTTTAGTTACGTTTTTACGTCACTACTATGAAACCGTGGATATTTTTTCATATATTCATCGGTTTTCTTATTTGTTCTATTAGATTATTCTGAAGAGCCTTACAACTACTTGTAAAGTGTTGATTTGGTAAGTGATTAAAACTTTTTTTTTTAAAATAACTCGCATATTAGTCCCTTAAATTTTCTTCAAAGACAATTCAGTTTAAAAAAATGGTTGTCTGTAAAGTCGGTTTACAAACGATAATTTTACACGATAACGTCGTAAGAAAACATTTATTAATCGTGCCTCTATCGCTTCGCGCTCTCGTTTGCACACTCAACGTAACGTGACGATAAGTCATACTTTTTCTTACGTGCAGCCGGCGTTATCGATCTATAAGGCGTTATCTATCACGTCAAAATATTATTTGATTTTCATATCAAAATAATTTTTCAAATACACCACAAAATACCACTTATAAGGTGTTTGAAGTTGATTTTTTAATTTTTCTGTAAAATAATACTTGTAAAGCGCAACTGTTCCTTGCAGAGTATGTATGCCAGTGCTATTTGGATTTTCCCCTATACATAATTATACAAAGAGTAATGTCCAAAAGTGGTACCAAAACGTGTCATGCATCAAAATCAATATTATACAGTAATTGTTGCCATAGTTTATTATGACATTATACTTCATGGATTAAATTTTTTAACCAGGAATTCAATTTAAGATATAAAAGTATGAATATTGCTATACCTACTTGACATTTACGATGAATCCATTTTTCTATTTTCGATTCGAAACCCGGGTTTACTTTAAGAAAAGAACATCTGTAAGTCTAATTATACTAAGTCTAGTGTCCAAAAAAAATGTTTGAACTTGATGCAACTTGGTATGATATTCCATATAAAAATGGGCATTGTCCCATGATACTGCTAGATATGTCTTGATTCTCCATTGGTTATATTAAGCTATGTGACAGCATAATAAGTACAATACTTCGGTAGAAAGTGCTGTTATTATCACTGCTATTAAAAATAATATCTTCAAGGTTCTTGGTTGAGACCATTTTTTCTTTAATTTGATAGACTGTAAGCACTGAATCTCTTCGTCTTCATGTTTTAATGGCATTTCTCATTAGATTTCTGCCAATGTCATTATGACATTATGTTAGTTGATTCCGATATACAAAATATCTAGGATCCTCAGCAGCTCAAAAACATCTGCATAAAATGAAAGCATTACGTCAAATCATGCATGAGTTTTCGTTTTCTGGATATTGCATTATAAAAAATAACTTTATATAAAATAACTTTGACGTTTATATACCATTAAAGATGGTTTTTATTATTTCAGAACTGTGTATTTTGGATTTTTCGTATAATTATGGTTGTATCCTCATTAGGCTTAAAATGTCACGTTGCATGATGGCAACATTTTCTTAGTTTAATTTCTGTTTTCAAGATTCCTTTCATCCAAAGATAGTTTATATAGATATAGGACTTAATGACACATCTTTAGAGCTTTAATTTATTTTATTTATTATTATTTATAGTTGAAGTGTGAAAATGGTTCTGTTAAAATGTTTTTACCTGATTTCTTCGAAGGATGATATCTCATGTGGTTCAAGAAAATGTTTTTTGTTTACGCTTGAGTATAATTTCTCTTTTTGATTACTTCATTTTAAGAGTTATTGTTGGAAGAGTAACACACAGGATGCATTCAAAATATATAGAGTGTATAGGATAATCAACCAGACAATTTATAAAATAATATAAATATAATATTAAAAGAATTATGGATACATAGGAATTAAATCTAAATAAAAAAGTGTAAACTATGTAATTCAATACAAAATTGGGGGTTTTATACTATTTTTATTTAGACTAATTGCGAAGTGTTTTTTTTTCATAGGTAAAACATACTGTAGAATAGGTATCATTGTAGTTTTTATTAATTGCAACACTGAAGAGAAAAGTTTTTAATAAGATTTTGTAACTAAAGATCTAAGGATATTGAAATTGGTGTTACCATCTCACTCGAAAGTGTTACGATGTGCTTTTAAGAAAATATATTTTGGCATTTTTAGGAAAAACCTATTATTACAATAATAATATATTAATATATTGTGAATTTCATAAATTGTGACACTGAACTTTATTTTACTTTCTCAAATATTTTTTTAGATATTTCCTTGTGTACATTATGCAATATGTTTAGCTTTAATGTATATTTGAATGGTGTATTGTAAGTCTCAAGAGTAAGTAATAAACTATTAAATGTGTCATAGAAAATGTGGCAAGATAACATAGTTTATTCATGTTTATATGTTTTAAATACATATGGATATCTCAATTCGCAAACCAGCTAACTCACTTTTGTCAGAAACTTGCAAGTTCAATAAAATTTGCAAAGACATTGCTATAATTTTTAATGTGATTTTATCACAATTCCATGATTTTTATTATTTTTTGTATTTTGTAATATCACAACATTTTATGGTTCCCCTGACAAAATTACTCGGATGGAGTTAGCTGGTTTGCGAATAAATGTATTGATATGTCTATTTTTTTAATAAAACATAAGCAAACAAAAAGTGGTTCACCTAATGATAAATAATCTCTGCACAAATATAAATAAATTTCACTGTTATGCTGTACAGGTGATGCACTTGCATTGCTTTGTCATAATCCTTTGAATAATTTTTGTGGAATTCTGAAATGCTGATATGAAAAGTGGATTCATGATCTTATTATTCGACCTTTTTATATGCATATTCATTGTTTTTTTTATTTCAAATGCCACAACCATAATACTCAACCCCCCTCGAGAAGACTTGAGGCAACTGTTACCAGGCCCAGTGCTGCCAACTGTCAAAAATTGATCACCCTAAAGCTCCAATTAAACCCCTAAAATTAAAACCCACAACTAATAGGGATTCCCCCATAAAAACTTTTTTTTTAAATTAATTATACATTAAGAATAATTAATAAAATATCATTAAACAAACAATAAATTTCAAACAATTACTCTACTTTAATTTTTCTCCCCCGTAATTTTGGGAAAAATCCCCCAAGTTGGCATCACTGAACAGGCCTTGAACTTAAAAAAAAATGTGATATCTGTCAATATGACAGATAACAATTGTCAGTCACTTCGGCTTGTTGTATGATTATTAATTTATTATGTAATAGTTAAGAAACAATCTGAAGCATTTATCAAACTCTAGTCCGTAAAGACTTCCATATATTCTCATAACTTTAGTAATAGTCATTTTTTTATAACTTTTTAATCTTTACTTTTATAAAGAAATTGCATTGAACTCTCTTGATGAATAAGTTTAGAATTTAGCAATAAAGTATTTTTCTAACAATACCGCCAAAAACATAAAAAAATCCGCCATTTTCTATTAGTTTTCGATGGTCGTTTTTTAGCTTATTACTTGTTGGAAATATATTTATTTTTTTTACCTCAGTACGATGGTTAATATTACATTTACATCCATAAACTTTGTTTCCTAAAGATATTGCGGAGAATTTAGTTTTAAGATCAAATTATATCATATGCATGTAATATAGATTCAACGTTTTCGTTAACTATCTATGTTATGATAGTGAAATGTTTGACATTTTATGTCAATTTCTAGTTCAATTTCCTTATAGAAAAGGAATTTATTACACTTCTCTTTTCCACAGTATTGTATTATGAGCAATGTCTTATTTATCAAAGACCAGTTACCTGTTCAGGATATTTTGCAGTGGAATAATCAATTTTATTTTAAGTAAATTTATAATTATGTTCGAGGTGTGACTTCTGTGTCTTCTGTGTTCCAACTAGGGTTGCCACCCGTACATTATTATAAAGTATTGTACGCTATTTATGGTAACTGCACTCTATACCTTATGGGAATAATAAAGTACGGGAAAATACTTTATTTCGCATGATTTAACTTTCTTGAATTCATTTCTCACAAAATAAAGTTTTGTTTTAAGTAAAAAAGAATGACAATTTTTTAGATTTTTTATTGTTAAATGTAATGAGAAATTTATTTAAGACAAATTGACAAACTTAAAAAATAAATCGTACTTCACTTTTTCTCCATTTATTTTTTTTTATGTACTGTATTTTTCCAAAAAAAAAGGTGGCAACCCGCCCATAAAATTTGACAACACCTCAAACTTAATGTAAATACAATTCATTGTTAGATCAGAAGTAAACGTTTAGTGAGAAAATAAATTGGAAACAATTGGTTGATGTCGATAAAATTGTGCGTAGCAGCCAGTGATACACAAAAAAAAACCTAGATACACAATCCCCGTCACTTAAAAATATGCACTTATTTTTATTTAAAAAAAAACGTCAATAATTTTTATCTGTACTGTCCCTTACAGAGTGTTAATTTGTATAATCATCGCCGTTGTCTCTTTATGTACCTGTTGTAAACATTAAAACCGTTTAATATTATTTTTTAGGGATTTATGGCCAGGTATCGTCCTATAAATTGCAATTTTGTTAACGGTTTTGTTTTCTAATACGACATTATAAAAATGTAAAAAAAACACTTATATTTGTGATCTTCTCTTACCTACGTCGGATATCCGTTACACAATTGGATAAACTTAACCGATAGAAAAAATGCCAAATATGCATCTGTTCGTCATATTAGAACCAATATTATTCAAATGACTTTATTTAACAGATAGAAAATCAAACTAAAAAAAGCGACTGTGATGGTGTGAGCGATGTCGGTAATAATATCGTCAATTTTATACAACACGATTTTTTTTTCTCTAAATCAACGATTTTACGTCACCATTCGCTCCCGCTCCATTCCGACCGCACCGCGGCATCGTGATCTCTGTCCTTGTCAATGCGGTGCCTTTGAGGACGTTTGTTTCTTTCGCACACGGATTGGCAGCATTAGCATTGTGCGCTTGAAGAACCTTGCTTCAAACAACAGAATTGTTCATAACCATGCTTTCGGTACACCATCGGTGACCACGGCTCTATGGTCACTTGTATACTCTAAGAAGTTGGCAAAACAAAAAATATTGCCATATATATCTTTGACATATAAAATCAAGGACGATTTTGATTGTTACTTTTGAGTTTGTGTATCTGGTTTTGTGTATATCAATGTTAACAACGCATTCGTCTGCGTTTTTTGAGCCCATTTATATTAAAGAAGGCAAATTAATCATGAGGCTCACCCGATGGTAAGCGATCGCCTCTGCACGTAGACTCAACATCCGAGAAGTTATTAGAGTGTTGTATAAGAAAATAAGCTCCTTTTACGGAGTTCCTTAGGTCGTTTAGGTACGGAAATACCAATAGCGACTAGATAGGATACATGTTATATTATATATGGTCAATATTTCATAGTAAATCTCCTATATATAAAGCGTAAATACTTTGACAATTCTTGACGTAAAAAGACTGTGTTTGAGATTTTAGCCAAAGCTATCGATCCAATTTGGATTTTCTGCGAATTGATTTATTTAGGATACCCTACCATTAGTATTATTGATCTCTTTTCATGTTAAGTATCTCTGATTCTTTGGAAGGCTTTATTTTTGCTATTATTTGGCTGTATGTATCTTTGTGTATGTGCCCCAATTTCTCTGCAAGTTATGAACCGATATTCTAGATACTTAGATGTGAGGTGATCATATAGATTATTTATAAAAATCGGTTCCATATTTTCTTTTTTAAATCAAAATATCTGTAAAAAAATATAAAATTAGGTTGCTTTTGTGAAATATTGTTAAGTATTCTCCGAAATATAATAATAAAATTACATTTTTAGAAACACTTTTAATAAAATATGTACTATATAAAAATATTATTGTTTAAGATCTCTTTTTTATATATACAGATATATTTGTCAAGGTACTTACACTTTAGTTATAATATAGTATAGTTTTAGTATTCATTCCTATATCATATCGTAAAATATATTGTATCCATCAACGTGTATATAAATATTATTTCTGTAAGGAAACATTTATAATTACTGTTTTAAAAACGATCGCACACATATTACTCGAGGAATTGACAGTACATATTAAAAAAGTAGAAGTTGTAAGTAGATTAGGAGCATATTGTGACTTTTGCACGTCCTCAAATGTTGATTTAATATTTTATCAGTAATTCTTCTTATCGCGAATCGTTAGTGGCGAGGACGTTTTAGTCTTTACGCTTGTAAGATTAAAAAAATATCATCTGTCGTGAATGGCGCGAAAATGTGACATTGACAGCTCTGCAATTTTTATTATCTACGTGGAGCTTGTCCCTAGAAAGTATTTTTCCAGTATATATTTTTTTGTATTTAGCGTTTTGTAATATAAACTTCTATATATGTCATTGTTAATGTAGGAACGGAACGTAACATTGTATTTTAAATATGTATAAAACCAAGTTTGGCTAAATAATTATATTACGAAATTGGATTTGTATTAAAAAAATAATTCGATTACAAAAATGATGTACTGTTGAATTAAGAATGTGCACGACTTTGACCACGAGTTGTCAATGATCTGTCAAAAAGAACTATATTTTTCGATTTGACAGCTTTGACTCAGCAATATTGCGAGAGGTCATGCACATTCCTTGTTGACCGGCACTATATGTATTTATTATGCATTATATGCATAATTCGTTTATATCTACGTACTTTGAAAACGTAGGGACATAATTTTCAAAATGTATATGAAGTATTTTATGTTACTTGTCAATCTCATTATTTTATAAAGTAAAAAATAATGTTTCTTATTTCACTGTACATGTTTAGAGGTGTATTTTCCATTGATATGCTGTATAGCTTATTTAATGTAAGTATCAAAATTGTTAGTGAATTTCAAGGAAGTTGTTTGTGAAATAAACTCTTAATTTTATAGGCGTTCTTTAACTAGATGTCTTGTTTTTTATTCTTAAGGACGTTGGCAAAAGTCTTGAATAGCGATATGTGGGTATATGTAATAGTTTCTTAGAACAATTGTATGCAACATACCAAAGCTCATGGAAATTCCCATCGGAAGATTATTAAATTATTTTGAAATGTGCGTCTGCTTTCATTTACAAAACCCTTTTCGTACTGTCTACAAAAAATTAACGTGTTCAAAAAAGAATTAGGCTTGCCAATACACAATGTCATTCACAAAACCCCTTTGGTACTGCCGACAAGAAAGATACGTGCTCTAAAAAGAATTAAGCTTGCCAATATACAGGTTCATTTACAAAACCCTTTTCGTAATGTCGACAAGAAAGATACGTGCTCTAAAAAGAATTACTAACGATATTAAAGGAGCTAAGTTGGCTTTTGACCATAGTTTACATTGAAAAAATTAAGCGTAGATAAACTGGCGTCACACCATATGGCGTTACGCAGAGGTCGTCGACTTCACAAAAAACCCGCTCATCCATCCCGTTTTGCGCCCGGCTGCGACATGTCCGCTAGTTACACTCGTTGTGTTAGTAATTATTGAACTTTTCATTAAGCTTACTCGGAGATTAATTAATATTATTTTTATTCTTCATATATGATCCCCACATATAACGTCCTCAAGTATTGAAAATTAATCAGCAGTATTTTTACGGAGAGCAGACGACGGTGCAATACAACCCAATAAACCTGTTTTATCCGATTTCCCCGATTTGGCAATGCAATCCACTGAGTATCAGGTGAACCATCTGCTCGTATCTAATCTTTTTCATAAAAAAGGATAAGCGAGAGATTCACTTTTCATCCGAGGGTTTTCTAAATAGGGAGAATGTTTTTTGTGATCCAATAAAAAAGTTATAGTTTTCGAATTTTTCTCCATACTTGTGCTACAAGGTTTTTTTGGAAAGTTTATCTGATGGTAAGCTAACCATAGACACACAACTTTCGGAGAGTCGCGAGTGCGTTGTAGACCTGGGAAATTGGATAGAATAGGTATATTGGATAGGATTTGGAGGGGAAAGGAATGGGAAAAGAAAAGGGCATGCATACTTTATTTTATGCCGACTTTACAAAGAACGGTGGCGCTTCTCCGGAAGAGCGCGGCCGTAGAAGTTTAGTAAAAGCTCTGAAAAGATGTTATGCTCTACTGCCTATAAAAATATTGCTTCTTGCCAAATTTCGTGTCTATACATCAACGGGATGTAGGGTACTTCCCGTTGATAGGTTTATAAGTTTTGATCCCCTTTGATTATTAAAATGCATCATATATTGCCGTCATAATTCTTATTCTGTATGATAAGGACGTTTAACCAATAAATTGCTCACACAAACATCTAGATCAGTAATGATTCTCTGTATTTATTATAAATAATTATTTGGAGTAGAAATCGAAACCACGACCCGCGTCGTCGATCGAACCAACGACTTGAAATTGCGCCAACCGATCATCAAAAATTAAATCGCAGAACGCCTCAATGCCTTTTCTGTGTTAGCTATTGAGGACAATGAGGAGGAATGCTTGCTGACAGCTTAAAAAAATTATGTAACTGCATAATTTTTAAATTGTCCCACTGCCGGGCAAAACAGTTTCGTCGATGCTGGCGCCGGGAATCGAATTTAGGTTCACCTCGGGAAAACAGAATTGAAGACGAGTACCCGGTCACTGAGCTACCACGGCTTTAAAAAATTAATTTTCTTACCCTTCGTTCGCACTGTCGGTAATTTTTTTAGGTTTTCAAAAGGTATGAAGTTCATAATTATTGATAATTAATCTAATGATAATTTTTATACAATAAATAAATATTAAATACATTTCGTTATATTCATTTATTGTCCTCCCAAAAATTTTACTCCTCACTAAATTAGTATTATTATTATTAAATTAAATTTAATTAAATTATATCCGGACCGACCAAAATCACATATACAGAATGTTTGTGACTGTGATCAGTGAATCACCAATGATATAAAAGGATAGCACTCGGTTCGACAATGTTATCATATTTATGTAATAAAATTACGGGCATAGTCTTCTACCAAAATTTCAAATAAATAAACGAAGCCTGGGTTCGATGCCGGC
Source organism: Graphium colonna (assembly GCA_025505425.1). Classification (NCBI taxonomy): domain Eukaryota; kingdom Metazoa; phylum Arthropoda; class Insecta; order Lepidoptera; family Papilionidae; genus Graphium; species Graphium colonna. The sequence continues at coordinate 1,799 of JAOCPS010033438.1, read as the reverse complement.
AGCGAACAGATGGCCAGCTGTGCCAGTTCATTCATTGACCCGAAAGCGTGTCTGCTAGGATTCACATGGGTTTCGTGACTAATTACCGAACTTTCGATTGCGTTCACTCAGTGTTCAATTAATATTTACTTTTAATATTATATTTATACTTTATACACGATACCCCCATATACCGACCTTGAATATTGATGGTGACTCACCAGTCATTATATAGATATGTAGTGGTGCAATTGCACTACGTCTCTGTATAAATAAAATCAAAATCAAAATATGTTTATTCATATAGGCGCTTGCGCGCTCTTATGAAAGGTCATACATGGGTTTTACATAGAGATTCGTTCATTAAAGGTACGACCAGCCCGGAAAGCAGATTCTACTGAGAAGAGCTGGCGAGAAACTCAGCAGTTGCTCTTATAAAATGATGTTGGGTTACAATTTTATGTATACAATGAGCTCTCAAATAAACCTACGAGAGTAACAACAGTACTATGAACACACAGTTGTGTCATCAAAGTATTCAGCAATGCTATAATAAGATTTACTTAAAAGTGTATTTTTAATTTTACATTTAAATTTATCAAAAGGTTAACTTAATATTGTTTGTAGAATTCTATTATAGATGCGTACACCGTGTCCCATGAATGATTTGCTAACCTTTTGCAGGCGAAAGCTGGGCGTAATAAGTTTGTTCTTATTTCTCGTATTTATGCTGTGTTTGTCACTGTTATTAACGAAACAATTAATATTTTGCCTAACAAATAAAATATTACAATATATATATATATATACTGGAATGCAACCGTAAGTATATTAATCTCTTTAAATAGTTGTCGCAGGGTATATCGAGCTCAAATGTTATACATTGCTCGAACAGCTCTTTTTTGTAAATATGTATAGAATATTGCTTACACAGCGGGTAACAAGCGATATAAGAGCTCCTATGTTTACATATCTCCACTCTAAGCCTTAGAGTATAGATAGGTAAACATTAGTATAGCCGTTAGAGTCTAAGGGCTCTACTAACCGCTCCTACCCTCAAACTTACATCAGTCAACCAGTGGCTGCGCTAGATCATATCTAGACGTCAGCGAAAATACTTTTGCGAGGCCCCTTTTTTAATCGACTTTAAAAAAGAAGGAAGTTTAGAATTGGTATAGTAACCAATAATTGATATTATAAATAAAACAATTTTTTTAAACATTTATTGCCGCTTGGAATAAGCATTCAGCTTTCGGTATGGTAGCAAATATTATTGTGTTAAGAATTTGCCTTCTTACTGAATGAATATATGTATTATAATACATATATATATAATAATAATTATATATATTATAATAGATTCATCAATTTATTCAAAATAGAACATGCGTTCATTAAGTTTTTATAACAAATTTTTTTCATAAAATTGAGACGTACTCGTAATTTCAAAATTTCTTTTATGTTCAAATTTCAAAAAAATAAGCGGCAGTAGTCGTCGCGGCAATATACGTTGCGGTGATAGACGTCGTGACGATAGGCGGCGTGACACCAGGCGTCGCAATGATAGGCGCCGAGGCGATAGGCGTCGTGTCAATAGGCGTCACGGCGTTAGGCGTTGCGAAGATAGGAGTATTAGTGGGTGTCGCGGCGTTAGAACGAAATTAATGTTAAGGAAATGGTACTTTCTTATCTCCCACCTCCCAAAGCCCACAAATATCCCGGGTTGCGGACAAGAAGACGGCAACAGGAGTTGTTCGAAGAGCCTTTAACAGAATCTGCCCACTCCCAGTGGCCGACGAATCTTCTTCAAAGGCATCCTT
>JAOCPS010033329.1:0-17133 GCA_025505425.1 Graphium colonna | reverse complement strand
AAGCTAGCTTGGCTTTACCTTCCAAATGACCGCGGAATTGGACGTCACTCGATATGTCAACGCCAAGAATTCCGATCAATGTTGTGGCTACCAGGGAAGTGTCTATGAATCGAGGAAACACGAGAAAGGGTTTCTTTTTAGCGGTGAACGCGCAAACCTGTGCCTTCTGTGGGTTAAATTGGACTAGATTTAGTCGATCCAAATCCGAGATTTGGCTAAGCAAAGTCTCCACTTCAGACATAAGTACCTATATAAATTAAAGCTAATCATTAAAATAAATAAATAATTTCAGCCTTGACGTCCATTTAAATTTTCACGTACAATATTTGTCGTATTGCGTTTTAAGTAAAATCGATAATAGAGATGTTCTGAACGTAATAACGACATTCATTACGAAAAAAATTGATTTAATGTTCGCCAACAAGAAACGATACCACGGAAACAGCCAGTCTCATAGAACATTGCTGACAGCATTGCAGACTTTGTTGCTAATATTGTTGAAATCTAGAGACGTGGATATGGACAAAATTGCAAACTGGTGCATGGAACTGTTAGGTTCTATCCCCCATCAACCTAGTGTCAGAATCTGCCTTGAATGGTACACGGCTCTTTACTTTTGTTTTAAGGTAAGAATGTTGCTTTTTTGTAGTATTAATTGACCTTTATAAATTATATTGCCAGCGCAACATGTTTGTGTTTTCAGGAAATGAAAATAACTAGCGAAATGGTTGAACAATTAAAGACAAAAAATATATCGCTTGCTTCGCAATTTGTAATATTGTATTGGATAACAAAATTCAAAATAAAGCATGGATCTATAAAGGACGAAGAATACGAGTTTGCAATGGACTTTTTGCTTTGTCACACCATGGGACAAATATTCAGTTTGAGATTGCACGCACAATATCTCGCTACAAAACTATTCGAGTTAAATTACGAGAAGAAATCTAATAAATACGATTTCACAATAGAAGTAATAAGGAGAACCTTTAAAGACAGCGCAGGTGACAAAGCCTTCTGCAAGCTGCAAGGAGATTACTTCGCTAACGAATTCGATCTTGTAATAGATTTCATACCAAGCTTCGTGTACTATTTCCTACCTAGATACTGTGAGATGTACATCAATGAGAAAACAGATAAAAGGTTCATACAGAGAATTTTACAAGAGATTGACGACAACTCTTTCGCGAAAGTATCAAAGAGCGTTTTTAAGACCGAATGGACCAAATATCAGAAGAGGCATGAAAAAATTTATGATATGTTTGTTGCTGACGTTAAGGGAGCGGGCGAAGACAGTAAAGTAACGGGGACTATACAAAAGAAATACGTACCCTGGAAGAACATGAGCGATGTGAATATGTACGAAGCTAAAGATAAAGTGAGTATTTTATAAATATATAAATATGCAGGTTCTGATGGGTAGTAATCTATTCTTCTCTCTTATTCATTAATTATTGGGGTCTGCTTCTAATCCAATCGAAGATATGCGGTTAATGCAGTCCGTGTTTTTTCTTAATATAATACTGTTACCGGTCTTCTGTTACGAGAAGTCAAAGGACGGGAAAAAGGATTTGGAATGTAAGGGAAGTTAGAACTATCGGCAATATCCATCATCTCATGACAAAAGATACATTTGCTGTGTTGTACACGCAATTGTAACATTGCGGCATTGCTAGAATCTAGGGCCGGCTTTTTTTGTTTGCCTCCTTCTTTATAAAGTATTATATTTACATAAAAAGCTAAACTGACTTCAAACACCTGAGAAGTGAACTATTCTGAAACAAAAATTTTTTAGTCATTTTGATTTAAAAGAAACTGTTTGACTGATTTTCGGTTCATAACTCGCGGAAAAGTCGGCAAACATACATATAAAAAAAATATGTATAGTTAAATTGAAAACTTCCCTTTGTATAGTCGATTAGAAATATACATTATTGCTAAAAAAAACGTGTGGATTATGTTTGCGTTTCTTCAGAAGGTGCATAAAGGAGAGCTGATAGTAGTCGCGTCGCTCGTAGACAAGCTGCCCAATTTAGGTGGATTAGCACGCACCAGCGAGGTGTTTGGCATCAAGACGTACGTCGTTGACAGCTTACGTCATTTGCAGGACAAACAATTTCAGGGGTTGAGGTAAGTTGATTGATATTTTATACAGAGTGACTGATGAGTCATTTTAATATTCGAGAAGGTTATATGTGGAGATCATTTATGAAAAATAAAAATATTCAACATATATATTAATTTACCACTGAGTAAACTTTATCGAAAGTTGTAAATTACTCAAATAACACTAAGTATTACTAGCGGATAGGGCGCAGCGAGTTGGTATGTTCATTTTCGAGTCGTCGACCTCCGTGTAACGCTATATGGTGTGGCGCCAGGATTGTGTCCATGCTTCATTTATTTATTGTTAAATTTGGTATAAACTATGCCTCTAATTTTATTACATAATATGATGACAATCAAGTTCAAAGTGTTATCCTTTAATATAGTGACTCATCAGTCAATATAACAAGCACGTCAACCAAACTCTCTCTACGTTTTGGGCATTAATTTTTAAATATGTGTATGCCAAATTGACTTCGCCGTCGCGGGTCGTGGGTTCGACTATCATCCGGAACAGTTATTCGTATGACATACTGGAATTTTTTTTTTATTCCATATACAAATGATAACACTTCTTGATGATCATAAAAAAACTACCACTATTTCGGACCTGGATGTTTCTACATGTAGTATTAAGTTTGTAAAAATTCTGTTACAACAGAAGTTTGTATAGAGAGTACAGAGCATATAGTAAGGGCGGCGTTGAAAAAAACCGGTGTATAACAAATAGGAAACTTTTAGCTTTAGTACAACGAGCTAGGAAATTCTGATATTACTACCAACATATATTTCACTTTGATTGAAGCACTGATTTAATATTTATCGCGGAACATACACGCATTTATTTATTTATTTAACCTTAATCGTTAGCTCAAGGTTACGAAAAGCGGACGTAATGTATTTTGAGCATTCTCTCCCAGTAAACACATAATTACATAAAATGTGTTTTCGCCCCAACTGTAATTAAAGTCACTTCGTTCGGTAGTCTTTAAAATGAACACTTCTTTTGACGCGCCACATACAGATTTTGGCGAAGGCTATGAGGCTGATCTATCACGCTCTGAGGTGAGAGGCTCGATCGGATGAACTCGGGACCACCGAGTGTACCCGAGCGCGAAAGCACCACGCATATATTTTTCCGTAGGCTGCAAGTGAGGCTGATTCGTCATGCTCTGGAGTAAATAGCTCAATCAGCCGAACTCAGGACTGTCAAGTGTACCTGAGCGAAAAACAAACAGTCAGCTGCTCTTTATTGCCGTGTCGCAGTGTTTACCACATTCAAGTTATATGCAATAATCATTGAATTCCGCGCCTTTTGCAAGTTTTCACTTTTATCGGCACTCCTGGAGTGCCACTGTTTTTTTTATATGTTTAAATAAATTATTTGAAACTATTAATTTTTCTTCAACTATTCTAACTAAGCTCTTGACTTGTTTTAGGATATAGTTTACGATAATAGTGGATTGGCGGGATTCGAATCTTCGACCACGTGATTGCACGTCCGTATCCTTATTAGGCTATTGACCCTTCATCATCAATAATGCATCATGTTCCAGCGTATCTGCCGAGCGTTGGATAGAGGTCGAAGAAGTTCGACCGCACGCTCTGAAGGAATATCTCACGAAGAAAAAGGCCGAAGGGTATTCTGTAGTCGCGGCGGAGCAGACGTCCACCAGTTGCCAACTACAGAGCTTCAAATTTCCTGCGAAAACACTCCTATTGCTCGGGTAAGTTGAGTTTAAGTATATATTTTCTTAAGGGAAAACTTCTTTAAGGAGGCAACATATGGCTCGGGTAATTAAAGTAAAATTTATACAGGGTGACTGGTAAATCACTTTCAATGTTCGAGGATGTTACGTGTGGGTAACATATAAGAAGTATAAAAATTAAATAACTAGTAATGCAACCCTTGGTGTTACTAGCGGACGCGGTGTGACGTGTTTCCGGTCGACGATCTCCGCTTAGCGCCATATGGTGTAGCGTCTACGATTCATTTATTTATTGTAAAATTTAATAAAAAACTATGTCCCTAATTTTATTATACATAATATGATGACAATCTAGTACCGAGTGCTCGCCTTTAATATCGTTAGTTATTCACCTGTCACCCTGTGTATAAATAATAATATGATGATTAATCCAGCTTGAAAATAAACTATGTATATGTTAAATTTAATTCAAATCCGTTTTCGTGAGATCAATAACAAACTTTCACATTTATAATCTTAATATATAAACATTTCGTGTCTTGTTGTTTGTCTGCGTTGGACTCTTTAACTACTGAACGGATTTTAATAAAATTTTGCACACTTTTGAATTAAAAATAAGCAAGAGCAGAAGACTTTGGCACGCAGCTTTCCAAATGCGGCAGATGCTACACCAATCCTTCTGTTAATCTCTGCATCAAGGTCACACTTAGATGTAATAGTGCTTCCCAGATATCGAAATCTATCGACCTGGTTCAGCACATCCTCACCAAGTGTTATGGCCAGTGACTCGTGACCATGTGTGTCTGCAGCAGATCCCCTCCGCAGATATCGTGATTCTTGACGATTTCAATGTCCATGACGTCGAATGGCTTGGATCACGCACCACCGATCACGCGTGGAGATTTGTTCACGTCTTTGCAGTGACGTATGATCTAACTCAGATGGTCACATCGCCCACGCGAATCCCAGACTGTTGGACCTTCTGCTGACCACTCACCCGGATAATTACAAGATCTCTGTCGGCGCAACGGTTTTTTCAACTCGGACATCGCCGTGTATAGCACTATAGGTCAGCGGATTGGGATGGGATGCGGTCTTTCTCTGCATCCTATCCCTGGAGGCAGATCTGCTTCTCACCGGATGATCCAAGCGCTGTCGCCAATTCCATTGCTCATGTAGTGCTTCATGGTATGGACCTTTATATTCCATTCTCAATCGTCCCCATCGGCGGTAAGTCAAGACCATGGTTCAGTCGCTACTGCTAGATAGCTTCTCGCTAAACGCAAGATTGCTATTGAACCTGGGCCACGGCGGTAGCGTCTTGTGATGTAAATACCAGTGCATTAAAAAAGAAGTATAATTTTACCTCCAGGTCCTTCAAAAGCGCCCTGGCCGCAGCAAAGTCGGAACACATTGGCAGAATTGGCGGATACTAGTTTGCCTGCGTTCGGGCACCCGCGCGTTTTAGTGTCTTGCCAAATCAGTCCAAGGGAACTTCTGTACGCCATCTTTACCACCCATGCACAGCAGGGATGACTCGCTGGTCCACCGCGAAAGAGAAAGCTGATCTCCTGTATTCTTTTTTGCGTCAAACTCGACTTTGGACACCGCCGATCATCCCGTACGTGTGAACACTCGATGCCAGAAATATGCTTCCATCTGAGTACAGTGCGTAATGCGCTTTTCCCCCTTGATGTCCATAAGTCTATTGGGCCAGATGGAATTCCTGCTATTGTGCTGAGGACGTGCGCTCCAGAGTTAGCACCGGTTGTAACGTCATCTTGGAAAACTGCTTTAGTGCACCCGGTCCCAAAGAAAGACGATCGCTCGGATCCGTCCTACTACTACAACTACAGGCCGATTGCCATTACCTCCTTGTTATGAAAAATAATGGAGTCTATTATTAACATCTCCTGAAATATCTTCAAGGTCAACAACTGATGGATGACCGACAATACGGTTTTCGTAAAAGTCGATCAGGTGGTGATCTACTTATCTACCTTACCCATCGATGGGCAGAAGCAATTGAGAGCAAGAGGGAGGCCTTGGCAGTTAGTTTTAATGTAGCAAAGGCCTTCGATCGGGTATGGCAAAAAGCGCTCCTTTCCAAGACCACATCTTACGGACTACCTGAGAAATTGTGCGAATGGATAACCAGCTTCCTTGCAGACCGGAGCATCAAGGTCGTTGTCGACGGTGCATGCTCGGAGCCAAGTCTGTGAACGCTGGTGTCCCACAAGGCTGCGTGCTATCTCCCGCACTGTTCCTTCTACATATCGATGATTAGTTGCGCATTAGCATCATTCATTGTTATGCATATGACAGTACAGTCGACACCTTATATTTCAGCCGGGCATATATTTCTCAAGGCCGCGTTCATGAATGCCGGAACAAACTTGTGTCTGAAATCGAGACTTTACTTGCCAAAATCTCGGATTGGAGTCGACTAAATTTAGTTCAACCCACAACCCACAGAAGACAAGTTTGCGCGTTCACCGCTAAATTGAAACCCTTTGTTGTATCTCCTCTTTTCTAAAACACTTCCGTGGTTCCGTGGTTGCCAGAGCGCCGATCGGAATTCTTAGCGTCGACATGTAGAGCGACATTCAGTTCCGCGGTCACTTAGGAAGGTTAAATTGGCTAGTAAAAGGCTTAGCGTCCTCAGCAGAGCGAGGCAGTATTTCCAGCCGTCAGACCGCCTGAAGTTATTCAAAGCACAGGTACGGCCGCATATGGAATACTGCTCTCACCTCTGAGTCGGGGCACCCCTTTACCAGCTCCATCCATTTGACAGTATCCAACGTCGAGCTATTCGAATCGGCGACGATTCGACTCTCTCCCATCGGCTCGATTCCTTGGCCCTCCATTTACCACGGGAAGTGTTCAGAGGAATTGTTCGGATTAATACCAGCTGCATAGTTCGCTCATCGTAAAACGCGAAAATTCACCAAATACCATCAATACCAGCTCGATGATTGGCAGTCCATCACAGTGCGTTTTCGTCGTCATTTTCTGCCACGCACGACACCGTTGTGGAATCAATTGTTGCCAGCGGTATTTCCGGACCGATACGACTTAGGGATTTACGACATTTGCGACAAAAAAGAGCATATTCCTACCTTAAAGGCTGGCATCGCTCTTATAACCCCTTCGGTGTTGCGGGAATCCATGGGCGGCGGTGGACACTTACACTTACATCTTTTTTGTATAAAAATATATATATCGACTTACCAATATATTGACACATCGTACTAATATAACAAAATAAATCAAGCACTTCTTTGTTTTAGCCACGAAAAGGAAGGTGTTCCCTGCGATTTGCTGCCTATGATGGACCACTGTGTTGAAATTCCACAACAAGGCTTCATCCGATCACTGAACGTACACGTGACCGCCGCCATCTTTGTTTGGGAGTACACGCGCCAAATAATGTTGTAGCTTTTTTTTATTTTATTCTGAAGCAATCTGTTAATCTGTAATTAATTTATCCTTTTTTATATTTAAGTTTGTATCGTTTTTGTTGTTTATATGAAATATTATTTCATACAATACATGTTATGTCTTACAAATTCATGTAATTTGAGCAAAGAAATAGTTTTTTTCACCATTGTAAATTTTATTTTATTACATATTTATAAAGAAGTACTTATTCTAAACCTTTATTTTAATTTAAATAACTGCTTTATTCTCTGGATTATAAAATAACTTAATTATATTGGGTAGTAGAGTAACTTTCATTGGCTTCACCTCAAAGTCTTCCCTATCAATACCAATAACAACTTCAGAACCAGTTTTCTTGGGTTGGAGTTCTACTGTCCTTGCTTCAATTAAAGTTGTATTTTCTTCAGAGCCTTTAAGACGACTCCAACCTTCGGATACAAACTCAGAGTAAGTGTACTTATTCTTACCCATAACAACACTAAGAGAAGGTATTTCCGTTTTTTCGAAGTTCCTAGTTTTAATTTTGAATTCACTAGTTTTGAAACATAACTCTTGTGATGTTCCACATTCGGGGTTGACTACACTTACTGTATCTAACTGCGTGGTTGTATTGTTCGGCATAAAGAAACTCCATTTCCTTTTTATTTCTGGCCTCTTCCTCAAACAGTTGCTACATCCGGCGCAAGGTGGCGTATACTTTATTTCACCACTGCAATTCCATGTTAAAGATTCTTTATAACCATTGAAAATATATGCAGCGTACTCTCTGATTGGACCGTAAAACCAGTATTTATCCCTTTTGGCCATTGTATCCCTGAATGCTCCCCATTCTATTGACGTGATTGCATAGACTGGTCGGCTTGGTACTTCATCTTCTTCCACTACTGGTTCAATTTTCATTGCATCTTTCCAAACAGTATTCCCTTTGATGATTGCCATAGAAGCCTCTATGAGTTGCTTAACCTTATCCGCTCCTTTGCCACCTTTAAATAAGCTGTCTCCCAGAGAATTTGTACGGCCAAGAGGTAGTACACCAAGTGGAAACTGGTTAGCATCATCATTTCGCCTCAACAATCCTTAAAACAAATTACTTTATAAATAACATGCTTTTATCAATCAAAAATGTCGATTTTTACTTGCCTAATTTTTTTTGACAGAGAATGCTCGAGTAATGAATAACCAGTCTTGTGTAAAGTGAATTTTTTTTGCAATTGATTGGTTTTTGAGAAAAAACTGAGCAAATTTTCTTTCTATTTTTCCAGCATTGGTATACAAATACCTCTAGATATTGTTTTGATGTCTCAAAAACATTTGCAGCACAATGCCAAATTGTGCACGCATTTGCCATAGAGAAAGCTTTTGTCATCATTTTCATTGGGTATATCCCAATTTTTGTAAAATTTACATTATGCCCAATGTAAGATGGAATATCCAAATAAAACAATGTTATAACTGTAAAAGTTATGTCAAATTAGACGATAGTTTTGATTGACTTTCAGTTTGGAGTTAGGTACTGACACATATTTATTCTTACAAAAATATTATTTTCAAAATTTTGCACATGACTCAAATCTGTTAAAATTTTCAAGCATTTTAGAAATATTTACTTGCACAAATGTAGGGATTGAGTGCCAGTAATGTCACTATAGTAATTATAAACTATATATCTTTTTTCTCTAAAATACAGAATTGCAAGAAATTTCGTTTCTTGTGTACTATGGATATCTATTAATTAAAATTTAATAATCAAAAGTTAAAATCAACCTCATTGTTGAGTAACAAAATTACCATAAATGTAGTTGTTCATCATCATTTAAAGTAATATGATTAGTAAGAAAAATTTTCTGCTAGTATAGTGATTATTAGATCAATATTCATATATCATTTTATATGACTTAAAAAAGCCAAATTACATGAATTTCTTACTCCACTCATTTTTCATAATAGATGAATATGTCACACTTTTTTTTGACCCCTTCCCTTCTCTCTAATGTGTGACCACTAAGACTAAATGCGAGATGTAAAACCTTTACAAGCTGCTATAAAAGCTATGAAATATTAACCTGTAATAGTTTCAGAGAAAGTGCCATCTCCCCCTGCTACAATTATAGCCTCTGTTCCTTTCAAAGTTTCTACTATTTCTTTGGCATTTCCTTCTGAAGTTGTTTGTATAACATCCACCTGTAATCAATAGTTTCCAGATAAATTATGGGTAGACCTACAAACTTCAACATTTATTTTCAGGCAATAATTATCTATTGGTCCCACAGTCCACCTGGCCCCCTGTTTATATATGTCCATGGTTGCATCATGAGATAAAAATATATTTTAATATAAATATCTGGTAATAAATAAAGCTACATAAACATGGAATTTATTAAAAAAATATATAAATTTCATGTTGACTATGCTAATTATATGAGAAGCTAATAAATCTATGTGCATTACACATTTTTGTTCAGAGATGTCAGATCTAATGACTGAAGAGAAGAAGGGCCATGCAAGTGTTTTAATTTTGCAGCATAAATAATATTATAAAAATAAGCTTCACTCATGTATGAAAAGACTGTTTGCCATAAACAAATTATTACTTAATATTTCAATTTTAGAGAATAAAAATCAAGAAATATTAGAAAATACTACAAAATTAAAGTAGCAATAAAACAGAAATATCATATATGATGCTGTCATTGAAGTAATTAAATTCATTATAAAAACAAGATAATGTAAAAAAATAAATAAAAATAAGAATATCAATATTAAATCCGTGGTATTTGTTCAATTTGACTAATACTAATATTATTTAATTTACTAATGTTTAATATAGTATGGTTTTAAATAATAGAATTTTAGCAGTTCCAAAAATTCAGCATACCTGTAACCCTGCTAAATGAAGTAATGGCTCACAGTATTTCTCAAAGTCACGCTTTGCCTTTCGTTTATTCGCGACCGGATTTAAAATCACTGTAATTAGAGTTGGATTCCTTTCCATAGGAATTAATGAGTCGCCATATTTCACAGCCTCTCTACAAGCTGCCCGCATAAGCAGATTAATTCTGAAAAAGTTATATGATTACTTTACTTCCTTCTAGGAGAAAAAACATTTGCATTACTTTGAAAATTAGTAAGGTATTTAAAAAAGAACTAGTTGAATAACTCACTCATATTTTTCCTTTAATGCTGCAGCGCCGTAATATAAAGCAACAACTCCTACAACTGATTTTTTCCAATTATTTCTTACAGTTTTACCGAATTTTATAATTCTTTCCATTTTTATAAACTATTATTCATATTTATTTAGATTGACGAAAAATAATTGTTGGACAGCCCTTTTTTTTAGGTTATGTCATTGTCAGCTGTTTTCTAATTTCTTTTCTGTCAATAAAAACTAGTTCAGATGTTTAAGACGCATTCTGAAAAGTCAGTCAGTCAGTCAACGTTGCCTATACCTTATCATAAATCAAGTAGCTGTAACATTTTCAGCAGCCATATTACAGGTACGATTGTTATAGTATACTAACATTACAACGTTGCACAATAATTTAGCCCGCCATATTATGTACCATTGAACTCTTTATTATATACAACATTATTAGAATTTATTGTTACCAAATCCTTGATAATGGTAGTGAAGGTAGAGGGACCATTACTTATTATAAAAAATAGTAATAAACATCAATTACAAGTTATATAACCAAACTTACTTACTTATACTTGACTTCATAAAAAAAACAGTAGCACTCTAGGAGTGCCGACAAAAGTGAATACTTGAAAAGGCGCGATTTTCAATAATAACTATGAACAACTATTAGATAATTCATAATAACGATTATTACATATAAATTGAATGTAGTAAATACTCGACACAGCGATAAAAAAAGCTGACTGTATCTTTCTCGTTCGGGTACACTCGGCGGTTTCGATTTCATTGATTGAGCTTTTCAGCACAGAGTGGATCAGCCTCACTTACAGCCGACAAAAAATCTGTATTTGGTGTGACAAAAGAAGTTTTAACTTCAAAAATATGTCTTATCGCTGGATGTGTGAAGAATGCCATATTAGATCGACCATCGATAGGGTGAAGATCGACCTCTCACCGTCTCTCCTACTAAAATAATTGGGTAAACTGTGTTAGTTCCAAATCGCGCTAAGCGTTGACTGCTACTTTTAGTGCATTTCGTCGTCCTCCAATTACATGCAGCGTATTTTGTAATGCGTTTGTAATCAATAATTTAAATTACTGCTACCATATCAGTTATAATGTTATATAAATGGCATGTAAATAAATAAGGTACTTACCTCTTGAAATGTACTTTTTAAATAATTTAGTATTGTGTGAAAATGCAAATGATGCCAATAAAAAAAACTGATACAGATTAAAAATCGATGTTTTCACGTTTATTGATTTATTATCAACATCAAGAGAGAGAGAGAGCGGTGGCAGCCCTAACATGAAGACAAGACAAGATTCTCGAATCATCAGTATTTTTATTTGAACTTAATTTAGTATTGATCATCATTTTAATAGAATAATGAATTCCGAAAAAGAGGAATGTACAAATCTGTTGGATGGTTGGGTTCTTTGTAGATCAAAATCAACTCCAGGTAGAACCTATTATTTTAACAGAAGAACTGGCAAATCTTCTTGGAGTAAACCCGAGGTAAATTTCGTACTAATTTTTTATTCCTCATAGTCAAATACAATTGGTAATCGTACATTAATCGATTTAAATTGTTTAAAAATTTTCGACATATTTATTTCAAGGCTATTGAACGACAATGTAGCAGTAAAAAGGCGAAAATGGAAAAAAAGCGTATTCAAGAGAAGAATAAAAAAGAAGAAATTCGCAGAAGAGCTTTAAAACGGAAAAGCGATGGAAATAACGATGATCAATGCGCAGAAAAGTGTAGAAAAGGTATATAGCGGTATACAATATGTCATGAAAGAAATTAATTATATCTCTTTCTTACTGTTGTCAGACTGTATATATTCATTACATTATTATTAATTATACCATTATAAAATCTGAGACTAATTCTTCTCCACATACATGGTACAAATCATACATCTACCTTCTATGATAATATTTAGTTATAGGCAAGTATCAAATAAAATGATAGTATTTCTTAAAATGCTGCATTATTTTGCTTTGCTAAAGAATACCAAACAAAATGTCTTATGTAAGGTATTTTTGCCATTTTAATGTGATGTAGACCTTTATTTTTAATTTTTCATACTGCTTACAGCTTCTCACCATAAAGATGCACAAATGAAAAGTATACATCTAGATGAAACACAGAATAAAGATTTACATTCCAAAAGGGATTCCCAAAACATTAACAATAGAGATTGTGCAAATAGAAGTAAAACTCAGTCACCGAAAAAGGCTTTAACTAAAAATTTAGCAAACAACAGATTATCTGTATTAAGGAGCAATTTGTCAAAGGAGGCAGCTGAAGAGAATAGTAAAAGCAATGACAGCAAAAGGGCTAAAGTCAGTCCTAAATGCAATCAAAATGAAACACCAGTCAAAAATCAAAAATCTGAGCTTAAAAGTCCGAATTCAAATGATTCAAAATGTACTGTCACATCTCAATCGCCGAGTAGCGACAGCTTGCAGTCCACTCCATCCCCATCACAATTTTTTGCTGCTAACAAAATTATATCGTCAATGAAAGCTCAATTACCAGAAGAGTATAATATTAAGGAGAAACAAAAAGACACTTTTGCAGATATTGAGCAAGGAATATGCAATCAGATGCCTGAGTATCCATCTAACAAGCATCCAGCTACACCGCCTCAGTTTTCTGAAGCAAATAAACTTGTTTCCGCAATAAAATCCAAGTTGACATATAAAATGTCAGTACCTCAGGAAGAGAGTGTTATGACATATTCGAATGCAAAAGAACGCATGGAGGTGTTACGAAAAAGTTTAACTGACACAACAAATACAGCAGAGGCGGTGCATACATTTGGAACACCAGAGAAAATTGAGCCAATAATTACCAGGCCTGATGAGTCAATAAATAATAGGCATGATGAGTCTAAAACTATTGAGAAAAGCCCTGAAGCAATGGAAGTCGAAGATGTCAAAGAGGTTTGTAATTTATTGTATAGATTGAGGAATTCTTAAACAGTGGTTATAATGGATATGTTGGATTTATCTATATTATTCTAAATCATTGCTTATGGTGACCTTTCTCTGTTAAACTTAAAAATAATATTAAAAACAATATTATTTGAATAATGAGTAGTTAACCGCAAACTTAGACCTAAGTATAAGCTATTTAGTGCCATCTAGTGACATATATTATAATTCAAAAAATTTTTTTTAAATGTTACAAAATTATGTAACATTTATTTAAATATCTTTGGACATAGTAAACCAATTTTGATGCCCAACAACCTCGAAAACTCTACTAATGTTACAGATATATTCAAAATTTCAGTTTGTTTAAAAAACTAGCTTAAAAGTTATTACAGAACATATATGTAGTCAAACATACATTAAATGTGTTTTCGTCACAACTGTAATTGTAGACTTGCTTTGCTTGCTCGGTCAATAAACATCTAATTCTACTTGTATTTATTATACCGCATGCATGCATTAACAGTTTAAGCCAGCCATATTAAGAGTCAAAACATAAAACTTAGCGAAATTGAATTGATGTATTTAATTTAAATTAGCTTGTTTCACATGCTGTCAGAGGAAAAGGACAAAAAACAGGTAATAAATATGACACGAGAAAATTGGGTAATCGTAAAGTGAATCTACAAATATCATGCTCTAAATTTTTGTTTTTTCGGATCCATCGTCTTACCTGTGACCATGAAAGCTGTGAAGGGTTTGAAACGTTGGGTGATAAAATTTAAAAATAAACCACGATAAATTCCGTGAAGTAGTTTAATTAATAAAGATAATTTCATATCAAACCTGTGCTATATGCGAATTCTTTGCAATTATATAAAATCTTTTTCAGGTTGAGTCAAGTAGGCAACAAGGCGAAAGTGAAATGAACAATGTTAGTTTAATACAAACAAATTTTGTGTTAGTTGTTGACACAAATATTTTCATTCGAGAGCTTTCTTTTATCAAGAATGTTATTAATTCACATATCAAAGGTAATTATAATTTTTGCTTAATATTTTTTTTATTTTGTATATTGCTTGAACATTTTTAAAAGTTATTTTCCATAAATTTGGCGATGCTTAATTTTGATTGAGCATATTTAATAAAAATTAATAAGTCATCTATATTTTAGCAATAAATGCCTAAACAATATTTTTATAAGAATGTTTGTCTGACTTCCTGTGTGTTTGTATGCATTTTCTATAAATCTATTGTGTGAAAATAGTTGCGATTTTAACAGTTGTGTTTTGTAATTTGACATAAAATATAATATGTTTCATATTAACATGCCACTTAGAAGCTTAGAAAAATAAAATGAAACCGTTTTAGGTAATAGGAAAATAAAATGAAATCATATGGATAACTATTTTACAATTAAAAAATAAATCTTATAAATTGAGAGTAAAACTGCAGGAAACGCTAGTTTAATGTAATTAGTGATATTTTGGTTTTGTAAGAATAGATAATTGTCTAACCTTATGTTTCTAATGATATAAGTAAGTTATAATACTTACCAGGGTTTTAGATCAAATAGGATAACTTACACTAAAGTTTTAATGTAGTCATTAGAAATAAAAAAATTATGTTTTTTGATGTTTCGTTAAGAAATCAAAAGGTTTATTTATAATATGTGATGTTTATGTGATGGTGATACAAAACAATACTAGATGATTTAATTCACAACAGAACCTATAGTCAATACATAAAATAATTTAAATGTCATGCTTCATATATTGCATGATTACTGAATAGTGCAAGTTTTTTAGGTTACAGTGAAAAACCTACTCTACTCATTCCTTGGCGGGTGATAAACGAATTGGACAAATTAAAAGACAATAACAATGGCAATGGGGCACTTTGCAAGAAAGCTCGCGCGGCAATGGATTACTTGTATAAATCACTGCCTGACAATGATAGAATCAAAGGTAAGACTGTTGTTGACTTGTGTTCAGGTTATTATAATAGGAAGAAAGTGGCAAAAAGCAGATGGATGCTTAGTTATAGATGATATATGTATAATATACATTGATATTAGGCCTTTACCTATAAAATTGCCATTGTTTAGTACTGGTCATTTCCAATGAAAAAAAATTGGAATGGCTCTGTGTTCTAAAATCAAATTAATTTTGTTTTAAAAACATGACATTCTTTTTACAAATTCAATCTTTTGTTTATTGATTAGCATTGTATTTTATTACATTTGAACATTTTTCGCCATAATGGGTACTTTAAAAATTCGTGTAATTATGGAATACGAGTTCCATCGTGGAACAGACGCGACACAATCGGCAAGTAATACCAAAAACGTTTACGGAGAGAACTGTACAAACGAACGCACAATCTGTTATTGGTTTTCCTGGTTCCATTCTGGAAATTTGGATTTGAAAATGAAGCTTGTGGTCGTCCGTAGACTTTGGTCTACTGAATAAATTAAAGGCGATTGTGGAAGCTAACGAATCTCAATCTACAGCTGAGCTAGCAGCAGATTTTGATGTTAGCATCAAAACAATATTGATTAATTTGCGACAAATTGACAAGGTAAGGAAAAAAGCTTGATAGATGGGTGCCCCACGGAATTAGCGATCGCCAGTGCAACATAGGCGTCGAGGCCTGCGTCGCGCTGCTCATCAGGCAAAGAAATGAAGGAATTTTGAACTGAATTGTTACGTGCAGCGAAAAATGAATTTTGTTCGACAATCGAAAACGCTCAGCACGTTGGTTAGATCCTGGTTCAGCGCCAAAGCAATGTCCTAAACCAATAATGACCCCTAAAAAGGTGATGGTCACTGTTTGGTGGTCTAGTGCGGGATTGATTAACTACAGCTTTTTACAAAACGGCATGAGCATTACTGCAGATGTATACTGTGAAGACCTGGAGACAATGATGGAGAAGCTTGCACATCTGCAACCAGCTTGGGTCAATTGGTCGTCCCAACTTGCTCCTTCACGATAACGAGCGACACCATACTGCGCAACAGACAGTTTGCAAGCTGAAAGAGCTGGGATTGGATCTCTCCCTCATCCGCTATACCCACCAGACTTTGCACCCACCGACTATTACTTTTTCCAAAATGTAGACAATTTTTTAGTCGGTAAAAAATTTTTCCCGAGAGGTGGTAGTAAATGCCTTTTAAGAGTCTATTGCCTTCCATCCAGCTGACTTGTACAAGAAGGGCATCAATAAACTGCCAATACATTGGCAAAGATGCGTCGATTGCATGGGGGGTCGTTACTTTGAATAACAGAAATAAAAAAGTTCAATTTCATAGAGAAAGATCTATTATTTAAAAAACCTTAAATACATAATCAGTGTCTCGAACAAAACATTATTGGCACAATGTGAATTTGTGTGAATATTTTGTAAACAGTTTGCAAAGCTTCAATCACAATTTTTTTTCAGTTGGATATATCTTTGTATTTACTTGTTTATGTCCTGTTTGAATTTAAAAGACAAAAAATTAATATTATAATTAAAAATTTAAACACATCAGAATGTTACTATTGTTTTAGACTTGTGTAATATACATAAGCTATAGAGGCTGTCATAGGATTTTATATATGCAGCAGAAATTTAAAACTACAAATAGATTGCCCCATTTTATGTCATAATGCAGATGCGTGTCCATGGTCGAATGGGCTAACTAACACCTAGATTTGAAACACCTATTTGTAGATTGTACAAATATTTGCTCCTCGTGGGAATCGAACCCTCTACCTGTATATATACATATATACATACATATATA
>JAOCPS010033220.1:0-17136 GCA_025505425.1 Graphium colonna | reverse complement strand
CAATGTCGCAGGTCGTGGGTTCGATTCCCACACGGAGCAAATATTTGTACGATCTACAAATAGTTTCATGTCTGGGTGTTTGTCTTTGTGTGATTTATGTTTGTAAAACGCTCTTGTAACACAAGAGTTTAATCTTTCAATAAGGGCAGCGTTTAAAAAAATGTATATCAAGTGCCCCACTAGCGTGAAAATATATTCGCTCATCCATATACATCCGGCGGTCATAATACATTGTCGCGGTGCTGATCTTGGGTGCACTAGGGAGAGACTCGTGCGAGTCTGTCATTTATCGATAATACAATACCCGTGTATCCCTACACTTCTATTAATGTGATCATTCCCACTTTGTCTTAATACCTGATTTAATTGCAACAAGTGATTGACTTAACTAGAACACTCACACAATAATACACATACATACTTCACAAGTATGCCAGGTGCTTCGCTAGTGCAAATGCACTAGAATACACATACACAATAGACTTACTAAGCCAAATATATCTGGTGCCTCATTAGCACCTATGTACTCCATAACTGGTACCGCTTCAACATTCACACGTATAAACATATCAATACCTTAATTTGCAAACTGGCTAACTTCGTTTGAGTAATTTTTTCAGGGGAGTTATAAAAAAAATTAAACATATTATTCAAACTAAATACAAAACAAAATATTAAATTTATTGTGAACAGAAACCAGTCAGGTTTTTGAATAACTATTTATTCAAATAATTGTTATAGGATTAGATTTTGAATTGTTTGCAAATCATGTCTTTGCCAACTCCCATGTTTCACAAAAAGTGGAGTTAGCTGGTTTTCGAATTAAGATATCAATATAACTATAATTGCCGACACATTGTGATAATGTAAAATCTTTCTTTGATTATATAACTATTTTTCTTAAAAATGGACCTGATAGATTTACAATTTTCTTTATGAAATCATATTTTTCTTTTAATATCCAATACCTTTTAATATCGCTTATTGATATAAAAAATTAAATAAACTTATGATAAGACTTCCCTTTTCTATCTTTTTTTGACACTGATTGACCTTGTTATATTTTTACTTATAGCATGTAGATTTAATGTTAACTGTTGGTCGAGGTTATACTCACATTTTGAGACATCGAATTTTCAAACGTTAATGTTAGTATGACGCCTATCCCGAAAAACTTTTTTTTGTATTTTCGGCTTCTATTTTATTATACGGCATTATCAATATGAACGATAAATAACATTTTAAAGTTAGACCTACACAAATGCAGTTGTGAAATCGAATCTAATTTCACAAAATAGTCTCCGAGTGATATACGTACAATAATGCATACATATAGACACAAAATTTAAAAAAAATATTGTATTGGCTTACATTACTGTAATAAAGACTGCATGTATTAGTTTTTTTTAAATATCTTCTTTGTACAAACATTGGCATGGTACAATTTTATTATTAATTAAATTTTATTATTAAGATTCTTAACATCACTAGCAAAGAACTTAAAAAACTCTTAGAAAAAAGACCTGTAGTGTTTTATAATAGTTACTTAAACCTTAAATAAAGTTATCACAAGAAATAAAATAAAATGTGATAGGTCAGTTGCATGGTCTTTTAGTGGTTGTGGAAATTCATTTATTTCTATTATGTATATGTTACATCTACAAATGAAATCTTCAATAGTTTGACACGTTTTTTTTAAACTTGTGCATTAATTTAACTTTTCTACAAAGGCAATTAAATATTTGGGCAAATATGTATTATAAATTTGGATTGAGGTTATTCATTATTTTCAAGCTTTTTTCTGTTAAATGAAATGAGTGTATAAGCAAAATATATTATAATTTAAATAAAATGGTTTACACCATTGAATTATGGAATGTTAAAATAAATGTGGCAATTGTTTTTAAATGAATAAAAAAATTCTACAGTTATTTGCAGTAGTAGTAAGATACAGTATGCAAGCACTAAAGTCATGCAACTTTATTCTTATAAATAATAAAAGTAATTAATGTATAGAACTTTTTAAAAATTATAAAGCGATTCAAACGTTTTCCTTCAAATAATTGACAGAACTGAATTTTACGATACTGCATGTATATTATGGTGACGGTTTTGATATATAATTCATTTGGAAACGGAGATTTGAATAATAAAGGATATGTTTAGTTATTTGTGATGTTAACATATTATGATTCATGCTGTAAATATTTCCATCTATTTGTAGTTACTGTATATATATATATATATATTTTTTTTCTCAATTTGCTTTTTTTATTTAATTAACAACAACATATTGCATATAACATGATATGCATTTTGTAAGGCATATCATGTTATATGTCTATTGATTATTTAATCATATTGTAATAATATAGATCACATACTTATTACAAGTTTTGTTGATGTCAGTGTGCATTTAAATAAATATTAAATAATTTTCCATAATAACTTTTGTTAAAATAGTTTAGCAATTATTTTCTATATTTTTGAAATAATATTTTCATTTTCATGTTTTTTAAGTAATTGATGTTTTTAATAGCAAACAAGTTTTTACAATTTTTATTAATTATTTCTTGATAAAACATTGATGATTGAATAATTAATAGAAGAACTTGGTACTTCTATATTTGTAGCAAGTGTTTTACAATTGCATTTATATATTTATGTGCTTTAGTTAAAAATGCTATTAGCTAGGTTTTGTTTTAGATACTCAGGATATTTTAAAATCCCACTATACCTAAAAACTTACAACCAAAGATCTTGCAAAATGTGCTCTATATTCAGTGTAGCTCACGAATGTATCATTTATATTTTGCAAAATAAAGAATGTTTAAATTTATAATGCATTATTTATTTATGTGCTCTTTTCTGTAGTTATTTTTGCTGCTTTTTATTATTATAATATTATAGTATATAGTTTTGTGTTTTTATATTTTCGTATTTCATATGTATTTGTATTTTTAATGAACAAATTAACGGATTTTCCAGGGTTCATGTTTAACGTTTACATCAGCATGTTGGGAATGCTTTGCAGTATTCCTAGTCATGAAAATGTCTTGGGTGCTTAATTTCTGAAGCGGTAAAATTCGTTAAGGTTGCTCATTTGAAATGTAGAAATTGAGTAGTTTTATTTGAAATAAATTGTAGTAGTTCACCCCTTTTTTTAACCAATATTTACATTTATTTAGAGTTTATGTGCAGGAGGCGCTGGTTAACTGATCTGAATGGGTCATATTTACAATACTTTGATTGCTCATAAATTATTTAGTTGTTTTATCCAGATTATTTAACATTGTTTTACATGTCACAATTTTTTATATGTAAGCTCCGAAATATAATTCATTGTTCAATGGTTTCACGATGATTGAACAGGTAAACTGTAAGCCATATGTAGGATTTTAAAATGAAAGTTGTAGTCAAGTTCGCATCAAGCAATGCTGTAGTTTTCGTTAGACCTGGAGTTGTTATTATTTCATTGCGATATATGTTATTTATTGATATTCTCAATGATATTGTCTATTTCAGGATGAGCTTCCTGCGAAAATAGCAAAAACTGAAGGCGAAAGCGAAGTAAAAGCAACGTCAGAAGAAAAACCTACAGAATCAAAAGAAAAAGTAACAGAGACCTCAGAAAAAATGGAAGTGGTAGAAGAGGCTGTCACACCTGTGGAAGAAGTTAAAGAACCCATTGAAACTGAAAAAGAGACAGATACAGCCGTTGGAGAAGTTGTTGATGAAAAGGATCAAGGTGATGCCCCCGTGGCAGCCGTAGAACCAGTCGTTACTGAGGAGAATCCAGAAAAAACGGAACAGAAACCAGCTGAAAAAACGGAAGAGAAACCGGCCGAAAAAATGGAAACAGATTCCACGGAAAGCGATGAGGCCGTGCCTGCTGTTGAGGAAAAGGTAGAAGAAGTAAAGGCGGAAAATAATGAAACTCTGACGAAGGATGCCGGTCCAATCGCTGAAGAGACGCCACCTGAAGTTGAAATTAAAGAAATCACTAACGACGTAGCTTTAGAGGAAGCGGCAGAAGTTATCGATGATATTGTACCAGTAGTCGAAGAACCACCGGCAACTGAAGACATGGAAGTATTGCAAAGCGTAGGTGAAGTCTTGGAAAAGGAATGCGACGAAATACTTTCGAAAGTTCAAGACGTGACCAATTTAGACACGATACCCCTGAAACCTTTACTCAATACTATAACCGAAGAAACTATGGAAACGGAAAATATTGATTCTAATGATATTGTTGATAGGATATTAGATACCGAGCAAGAACTTGAAATGAAACAAAATGAAAAATCTGAATCTGAAGTAAAGGAAGAGGAAAAGAAAGAATTAATAGTTGAAAAAGAGGTAGTCGCCGAAGAGGTTAATAATAAGGAATTAGAGAAAGTTGCAGAAGAAAAAACACCGGAGAAAGCTGAAGTAACGGATAACGAAATTAAAAACACAGAAACGGAGGAGAAAACAGATAGTAGTAAAACAGAAACAAAAGAAGAGAGTAAGACGGAAGAATCTATAAAAGATGAATCGGAAAAAGATACGAAGGCGTCTGTTGAATCGGCAGTTGAACAGAAGCCTGAAAATAGTACAGAAAGTGATACAAAAGTTCCTATAGAATCGAAAGATAGTCCTGTAGCGGATGAAGTGAAGCCAGAGACCGAATCAAAGGAATCTCAAATAAACGGAAAAACAAATGGTGAATCCCAACCTGTCAGTCTAAATGGTGATGCTAGCAAAAATGAGGAATTGAGTTCTCGGCTATCGGTTGAGAATGGTAAAAAAGAAGAAGTCAATGGCTCGAATGGTGACTCTGTAGATACAGAGAAGAATCAAGACGAGAAAAAAATCGAGGCTGAGATTCCTGATATCAAAGTAAAGACAGTTCCAACTGAGGAGCCACATACCGATCCTATAGAGCAACCTACGGAAGCATAAAGTAAGTTGAATAAAACAATTAGCTTTTATAAATAAAAAGTTAAAGATGTTTAATCCCATAACAGAATGATAAATATTAGTTAAACAATGCAAATTATATATCATTTGGAACGACAGTTGGTCATGCTGGCCAATCTTATAATGATCGACTAAAGATTGGTATAGTGCACAAACAGACGCACTCTCTTTTCTTACATTTTTATGGTATAGATTGGAAATCTGATACAACCGATGAGAACAGGCGCAGAGTAGTCTTCCCAAGTAATCCTTAATAAACCCAAGCCAAGTAAATCTAAATTATTTACATGTCTATAAAACAAAAGGTGTTTTTTATCTGCTACGTCACATGTTTGATTACTGGCAGAACTATAGTATCAACATTTCAATGGGGATATCTACATTTTTTTATATACAGATTGACTTGGAGTTACTCAATACTTTAAATACGTCATTTGTGGCAATCATATATGAATAATAAAATGAATTTGAAAAAAATATTATGTAATTCATTCTCATCCGAGCGGACATGGCGTGGCCGGAGCGAGACGAAGGCGGAGGTACTCGATTGTCATCATATATATGTAATAAAATTAGGGGCACAGTTTTAGCCCAAGTTTTCCAATAAATTAATGAATTGTGGCGGCTGTGATCAGCTGGCCGTCGACCCCCTTCCGCCATCCGTCTCACTCCGGCCACGCCGTTTGCTCGGTTGAACATGAATTACGTTGTCAATATTTTTTTAACCTTTGATTATGTTAACTTAATATTTATTTTTCACAGTAATTATATTTGTCATGTATGATTCCCGCTTATAACGTCTCAAAGTGTTGAATATTACTTACTAGCCACTCTATATGTAGTTTTAAAGTTTGAAAATAATGCTTATTATTCGAACGGTTTTAAATTAATTACCGTATTGTTCTATTCCAGTGGGTGATGGAGGGCGGGGGCAGTATTCGCGGGGCGTCGTAGCATTGTCGGGCTCACATCAGAAGTATGACAAGACTGAGGGTTGCTTCCACGCTAAAATAACATCACATGTTAACATTAAAACGTGTAACGAAAAGTTCACCGTGTACCGCGGTGGCCGTTTGGTACATTGTCCACTCAGTACATCAGTCGTTGGAAATCCGCTTGAAATACTGCATTGAATTAACTATTAATTATAATCGAATAGGATATGTCTAAGCTATGTTTAAATTATTTTTAAATATAAACAAACCACTATCCGATTTGTTGCGTACCATAATATCCAATAAATTCGAACAAAATGCACACGACAAGTCGGATAGTGTTGCTAGGTTTTATAAAGACAAAAAATCCAATATTTCTACTCCCCTTTAGATTTATTTAGGTGTAGTCTAGACATCTCATATTCCATTATATTTGTATCAGTTTGTAATTTAGTCATAGGCTAATAGAACCTAACGTTTTTTGTACACCCCCGTTTTTTGTATTTGTATTTGCGGCAGTTAACTAAATGACATTCCTTAAAGGCAATAATCGTGAGCGAGACTTTGATAAATTAGATTTTATCCATTTAAATTGATGCCAAATTTCAGGTTCCTATGGATTCTGGCCTGATCTTCCTTTGTCACAGTTTACTTGTATTATTCGAAGACGAAAATTATTATAGTATCGGTCGCGCAAAATTTAAATGTCCTTGAGTGTAATTGGGTCCACAAAATTATAGTATGTACGTATACTAATTTAAAATCTAATAAATTGCAGAATAGAATCAAACTAAAACTTCATATGTATCACTAAGTCTCATTTGAGTTTTGCGCGTCCAATGATTATAACGAGAGCGTTGTACGCTATTTTTCTTCCGAAAAAGTCGATTAGATACTTATATTTAACTAGGTTTAATAGACGTTAGCACATAAGCGGTCTTATAAGAGTCGACTAAATGTTTACATTCGTAAACCTAAAGCTGTAGAGTAAGCGCTAACGGGGCCGACAGTGTACAGGGCTGTCACCGCTTGTATTTGACTAGGGTAAGGTTTTATCCATAAGTATTAACTGTATTGTGATTTTAATTCTCTTATATATATAATCGGAATGTTCTATTTTCATTCACTGCCAAAATCTAAATCGTTCGATGTCGCTATTGAGGCAACGCATACAGTGTGATATTGTAACTACAAGAAGACTGCAATTAGTTATCCATGGGCTGTGTTTGTTGTTTTTCTGATGTGGTAAGGTTTTTGATGGCGCGTTTGTTTGACTGGGTACAGCGCTTTAAATAATTGGTGCCAGAGGTTCGTAAACTATGTAGAAGTATCTTAGAATCTCAACTGCTTTTATAGTCATTTTTACTAACTGATTTATGTCTGTCTGCTTCGATCGGTTCGATTCGGAAAAAACCAAGTTACAAAAATGTGCCAAAGAATGTTAAAGGTGATGGTTGGTATAGGCGATAAAGTAGTTCTATAGACTGTGTATAACCAACTGGTGGAAGGATTTTGTATGAAGGTAAATCTGAAGCAAATTTTGTATGAGAATAAAGTCTGACAATCTGTTGAAACACGAGGTGTACGATACCTTGTATACATACGGTGTTTATAAGTATTAATTTATTTCCTACTATTTTTATACCAGTGATGCGGTACTATTTAATATTTATATTTCCCGCTCTTATGTATAAGTTCTAAATTTGTTCCTCCATATTATTTTTTTTCTTTAGTTTGTAAGGCCGAAACGAATGCGTGGCCATAGAAGCGACATCGAACGATACGGTACGCCTCCGTCTAGACTGATTTTTTTACTTATTTAACAAGATATCTTGAGCGGTACATCACACACTAAATGCATTTGAAGCGTAACAATTTTTTTAATTTTCATAAAGTGAAGACAGGTGGTTGGTGATTGCTTAATTTTTGTGATGAACAAATCTCGTAAGTTCCTTTTTCTCTTAAAAGAAACTAATACTATGGTTATTTCAAATTATTAATTATAATTTTCATCTTATGACTACAAAATATAATGGATGTAGAATATTTGACTGGTATTTCATTTATCTGTATAATTTTCTTTAGTAAGTGTTCACATGAAACCCTATGTTTATTACAATAAAATAAATCTAAAAAAAACAATATAAAATGTGTCTTATTGATTTGCTTTTTATTAGTACGTCAAATATGATTAATACACATAAAAGAAACATAATCAAGAGTTGATTAAAACAAAATGAATAAATAGGTTACGGAGGTCCTCTCGCGAAAAGAAAAGAGTCTAGGAATGGCCATTCGGCAACCCTAAAAGACATGCATACTTTATTTTATGCCGACTTTACGAAGAGCGGTGGTACTTTCCCGGGCGAGCATAACCGTAAATGAGCAGCAAATGCTTTGAAAATATTTGCTCTTGGTTTTCAAGGAGATGCTTTTGGCCTTTCCTATTGTCTGGAGTTGCGCCATGGCCCCCTTTTGTTATTCCGATCCTTCTTCGCACATAATCTTTGCATGAGCCGTTACAGCCGGATTATTTAACCTATGTATCAATCTTAAGATTTTTCTTCTAGTGAAAGATTTTTTACAACAGAACAGTTATCATGATGATAATGATGATCCTTTGACCGATTTCGGCCATATTGTATGGATCTGAAGTTATGTTTCTAGATGAAAAATCTTTTAGGGTTAAAAATTTAAAAAATTTCGGCCAAGGCGACTACTTCTACTCTTAGTTGGTTTGGCGCTCATGAGCCCGGAGATGGCTAATATAGCCTATTTTCGCAATGAATACTCGCGCAAAATAAGGGCACGTGAGGACGCCGTTGTGGTAATTATATGACCGGCTCCTTTCGCAGACGACACCTGCATCTTCACAAGTAGCCGTCAAGTTGATGTAATTCTCAAACGCCTACACATCGCAGCCAACACCCTAGGTGATTGCCTCCGGAAATGGCGTATTGAAATAAATCGGAAGAGTGAGTATACTGTTATGGATAGTCCAATTCTTTGGGTAGATAATACCAAAAATCGGGGTGTCGTCCTTGACTCTAACCTCGGCTTCGTGGCGTCACCAATAAGGTAAATAAACTCCTTCCTACTGCGCTCATCCAATTATGGTCTTAATATACCACGCGGCAATAACCGAAGGCTTCTTACCCACAGAGTGGAAGAACGCAGAGGTTATAGGGTTTCTCAACCCCTCTAAACCCGCCACCAACTCCACTTCATATCGCCCGATTAGTATTTTAAAAGCCTTCCGAAAAATAAATATACGAAAGACTAATCCTAGTCCGCTTCTGAACCTTTATGGACTCTCGAGGGCTTCCTATCCCAGAACAATTCAGCTTTTAGAGCCAAACATTGTTGCACTCATCAAGTGCACCGCCTCACGGAGCACATACTAGCCAAAAGGTAAGTAGGTTTCCATCAGAAGCGCTCTTTCTCGATGTCGCGAACAAAGTCTGGCTTAACGGGCTTATATGCAAGTTATCTGAGCTCCGTGTGCCCGATCGTCTCGTTTACATAATATGAGGCTTTTAGTGATTGAACCTTCCGGTACCGCGTAGAGGGGGCAGTATGCTCAACTCCGCGTCTCGTCCTTGCAGGGGTGCCACAAGGTTCAGTCCTCGGGCTAACTCTCTTCACTCTACACCAATGACATACCGCGTATCCCAGGCGTCGTTCTAGATTATAAACTCAGCTTCGTCCCCCACACAACTCGCGTTAGCAACCAGGCGGCCTTTGGCTTTCTTACCAGGCCGTCTATGTCCCCTGCTAAATCAAAGATGTCGCTACAGAGTAAGGTGACAATTTATAAAGCTATTATTCGCCCCGTTATGACTTACGCGTGTCCGGTTTTCGCACACATAAGTACGCGACAAATAAATCGACTTCAGGTTCAAAATCGATTCATGCGCAGAGCCACGGAAGTACCCAAGTCATGCGCAATATAGACTTGCACGTCGATCTAGAGCTTCCCGCTATTGCTCAAATCGTGAAGTACCGTCACTTTGAACCCTCCGCGACTCACCCGAATAATTTAGTAGTAGTTGCTTCCACCTATAGGCCGTAGACCGCGACACGCGTTGGATGCTCCTGATGAAGAGACGACACTCGCGATAATTAAACACAAAGGACAAGCCGCTCTCGGCGAGCGCGACGTAATGCATGTATTAGATACCGCTACGTTGAGGGCAAGGTCTCTCCCGATAGAGGCGTTGCTGTTGGAGTTTCTTTCGCCACCGCTTCTTCTCCCAGCACTAACGCATCCCGAAGCGGTAGCAATGTTAGTAAGCTCTTCCCGTAGTCGGGTAACAGCAACCGATCAAGCCGAGATTCGGCCCTCTCGGGCACCCTCAAGTCGGAATGTTAAACTCGAATTGAGTGCCAGTCCAAGCCGCGGGGATCTCGGCACTCGATTCGCGTTTACTCGTAGCATAAAGTGCTCAGACTTAAGGGCGGGGCCCTTGATTCTGATACGTTTAATAAGTAACAAAGTTCCTCGCGCGCCGAGAGTATTCCTGTTAAATAAATCTATAATTTGCGAAAAATAGTAAACTGTCCAGTGTCGTGTTGCGAAAACTATTCACGGAAGCAAAATAAAACCAAAATTGATATTTCTTTTCATCGGTGAGTAGAGTTTTATTAGAGAAAAAAAAAAACAAAAAGTGGACATTCGAAGATGAAAAGATTTTTTTACTTCCTCGTATAATGAGAGAGACAAACTAAATTCAATAACAGATAAACGTAATGTTGAAGACGAAGACTTTTCCGACATATGTAGCATAATAAGTGATGAGTCCCATACTACGACAAAAAAGATTACCTATAAGGCGTAGGTAGATTTTTTAGGTAGACATAGAGAGAAATGTACGTCCAACATCCCCTGGATCTTCTGTTTTCTCCAATCCTCCAAATCTAGGTAAAGGGAGATTGAAATTATTTCAGCATCTGCCGCATTAATGAAATATCTGATAGATGGTAAGCATGATAGTAAAGAAGACGAAGTAGATGTATTTGTTAAAAGCATTTCGGTAACGGTAAAAGAATAAAGTATACAATGCCATTTCAGAAATGGAGCTAAAAAAACTTGCAGAAAAACAGAACTATTATAGCTACGAAAACCCTTACATTACTCAAACATACAACTTAAACAGCGCAAACTCACCAACCAACAACAAGTAGCGTGGAAATACAAGATGGTGCTACAAACACTGATTCTGTTAATAATTTGAAGCTAGAAGAAAATTGAGTAGCTAAGAGCGATGCATTTCAATTTTCTACTGATTTTCTAAAAGACAGGAATTTATCAATTCGGTTAACGTTTTTATGTTTGTTACAACGCGCTTATTTAAAGAAAGAGATTATTAATGGCAGCTCACCTATTTATCAATATTCTTGAGAGATTAGAAAATTAGAACTTGGAAATGTTATTTATTTTTGCAATAATATTTTTCAGAAAGGTCCTATATTTTTGTTCAATTGGTTCAGTGTATTGTCTGTTAAATTATAAGTGTAAAAACGTATCTAGAAAGTTTGAAGTGGGTTTGAAAATTTTGCAAAAATAGTTCTTGTTATTGACTGAGCGGGCGAAGCGAATAAGTTCTATACTTACAGTCGGGGTGAAGAAACATTGTGATGATTTCTATGTATGTATGCAGTAAGTCGATGAAATTGGAATATAAGTTCCACTTCCATTTTGATGTCATAGCTCCATCAAGTAGAATTTGTTGATTCAAGTCAAGGTTGAATAAAATTTTAGAGAGAGTTAATTCTAACACGGGTGTTAAAAGATTAAATTGATCAGTGAAGTTTACTTTCTTTTGGAAAAAATATGACGCGCTTCCGGTTGAATAACCTAATCAAAGTATAAAACAATACGAAAAAGTTAAGACAACAAAGTTAGAAGAGACAGGTGAGTTAAGGGGTAAATAAAGAAGGAGAGATTCAAAGCTTAATATTGTAATTAGATATAAATTAATGTTACATTTTTATGAAAAGGGGAATATAAGCTGGTATTAATATTAGACTTTTTAAATTCGTTTGGCGTCTAAATTAGTTTATTACTTCCTGAGATATTTAAATAAAACTAGAGTAATTTCGTATAGTTTTAAATAAGTATGTCACTAGATGCCGCTAAAAAGATTAACGTGATGTCCAAGTCCGGCGAAGTAATATTTTAAACAAATAAGAGATGTAGAGAAATGTAAACAAATAACATTCAAGTAATTGTAAAACAAAAATAATTTATGGAATTTATTGCGTTTTAATTTGATTTCAATTGGTTGTCATTGCAATTCTTTATTAAAAATAAATTAGTTTTATTTAAGAAACTATATTACTCGGGTAAATATAATAATCAAATTAAACCTTTTTTATTTATATACTTTGATTCATTTTATTTTCTATAAAATATATTTTTCTTGTCAATGGATAATAGACATTTTACCTTATGAGGGCCAATTCAAGTGTAGTTTTAAAAAAAATATAGTCTTTATTGATAAAATATTTCTGTCACAATTATATTTTGTAATATCTCCTACGAAAAAAAAAATCAAATATGCGGATACATTTTCTTAAGTCTGGTCCTTTCTTCATTTCGGCTTACATTAGAGATGAGCCATGGTAGCTCAGTGTCCGGGCGCTTACACACATGCCTATATAAGAAATAATATTTCTGAGATATGTGAAGTCGGATATTACGCACTTGGGCCGCGTGGTGGACTATGCCCTAAAGCCTCTGTCCCGAGGAGGCCTTTGTCCAGCCGTGGGACAATATAAAAATAGACTGTTACTTTACTTTACTTTTACATTAGAGATGTTACGATACGTGATTTTACTGAATAGCGAAATTGCGACTAGGCTTCTCGGCCGAAGCCCAAATATCTGGCGCTGATTATTTGACAGCCTTCAATACACTTTGTCGGTGTATTGAGTTCTGCTTGTCAAAACACGCATTTTAATTTAATACATCAAATTAAATTTTTATAATGCAATATTCAAAAAATAAAAGTATTTTTTTCCAAAACGCTTAAAAAATAACATAAATCATCTAGACATACATACGTATTGGAACCGCTTCTGTGGCCTAGTGGTATGGGCCCTTGCTTTGTGAACCGGAGGTCGTGGGTTCTGAGTCCCACGGGGGAACAATAACTTTGTGTTGATGTTTCATGGTTAGATTAGGGCAATGTGGGGTAATCACCCGATTGCCTGAAAAGAAAGATGAACTATGCGTCGGATGGGCATGTAAAAAGTCGGTCCTGCGCCCGGTCGTGTTGGATATCCATCCCATCGTGCTTTGAGAGTTAAGGAACAGAGAGTGCAAATTTGTTTGCGCGTACACTCGTACGTATCACTTGCGCAGTTGACTGATCTCTGGGTAGAATGGTCGCCGTGACCGAAATTCGGTTAAGAGGGCTTTAGTTATTTATAAACGTACATAGAAGTATTTCGTATTTGTATCCATATATCTTTATATATAAAAATTAACATGTCACGTTTGACCGCGATGAACTCCTAAACTACTGAGCCAATTTTAACCACATTTTGCTCACTTTGAGCAGTTTGATCCAAAGTAAGTGGTTAAATTTCAATTTAAAGTCGCAATTATTTACTGCTGATTTTCTGTTTATTATATGACAAAGAAAAATCTCTACATAAATACGAAAAAGGCGTCACCAAGCGCCAAACATACAACAATAGAATTATTTTTCACTTTGTAATAAGAGGCGCTTTAAAATCGTTCTTCTTAGTTATTTTAAATTATATTTGTTTCAACAGTTAAAATTATAATTTTCAGTCAAATGCTACAAAAAATACCCAACCTCAACAATGAGCGGAGCAGAAAGTAAAAAAAAAAATTTCAATCGTTTCCAAATTTAACTTGAAACCCAATCCGATGTTTTTTTATACCGGCTATAATGTATCTGTCTATATTCGTAAATAGTAATTTCACTGTATTTAGTAGTTTATTACAATATAATTTAATGTATACCCTAGCCACAGTAAAGCGTTTGCGGGTCTTTTAGTATTTTATAATTTTACGAAACATTTTTTTTAATTTTATATACATTAAGTTAAATTATGAATATTTTCAAGAAATGTTTGTTTACAATAGAAATTTTCCCGCGTAAAGAATTCTTTATGTTATCTTTATATCTATATGATTGAGATTTGCCGTAGTTTATCTAGAGGAGGAGAGCTACTAAATCTTTAAATAAAAAATGTGCATTCCCGCATGTCATGAATGTTTTGTGTAATTTTGACCAATGCTTCTTATTCTTGTACAGATGACCTGCCTTGTAGATTTAAGAATTTTATAGGTGGATAATGAGCATATTTCATCCGTATGGCACATTTCTATTTTAATTATTTTCTACTTTCTAATAGAACAGTTAGAAGAAGTAAGTAAATAGTAAGAGGTTGTTTAAATGGTATCTCCTGTCGGTAAATGTAAGTCTCTTATTCTTATAACTAGATAATCACTGGTATATTTTGTTGTTACAAGAAAAAACGTCTAGAAGGAAGAAACAATATTAGGAAACAAAATAATTTTCAATACAAACACTTATACATTTAAAGAATTCAAGCCAAAAAATATTTTGATACTATAATGGCCCCGTTAAAACCATCGAACAATATTATTCTCATGTCAAATTATAAACTGCTTAGCTCGGACTTCAAGAATATATTTTCATTGAGAAGGTCAAAGGCAGTGAATTAAATTCGGTACGCCAAACCGAGCGAGGTGATGCAGAGGTTATGAATACAAAAGATATCGAAACCCGACATAGCGGTCGGGGAACGGAACACAACGGGCGTTAACTGGCGCGCTCCGCCTTGGGTCCTATTCTCAAATCGCTCGATAGGATTCTCGTCGATATAATATATTTGTCGAAACTTTGAAATAAAAAAGTTAAGTAAATATATTTTTTTATGGAAAGGCAAACGAGTAGATGGTTCAACTGATGTTAAGTGATCCCGTCGTCCATGGACACACAAAATTCGGAGAGTTCCCCTCCAACCGGGTTCCCGCCTTTTCGTGGCTTAGTAGCCGCGGGGTGGTGTAACCCGCGGTGAAGATAACAGGAACCCATGGCCGACCGGTAAGTAACGGTCGACCGAGAGGGCCGCTCGAGGTGTGCTCGTGGAGTCCACCTTCGATGCGTGCTGGAGGGGTTACGGGGTCAGGTGGATGGTGTATGCGTCTACCTCGCCCCTGGCTTATCCAGGCCGGGCTAGGTGGCCCTGAACTTTCGGCCAATGTCCCGTGGCCTCTGTAACCATGAGAGAGTCGCGGGGGAAGAGGACTGTCTGTAGATCTTAGGCCGCTCTCCCTATCTCCCGCGACTTGGTGGGGCCGCACTGCCGATGGATGAGGCGTGGAGGGGCCGCGGCGGGTGGATTTCTGCCTTCTGTGGCGGAATCCGGTGAGCGGCAGAGCCCTGCACCATATCCGCTGCGAGGGCCGATAGGCTTGTTGCTCGTCGGCACGTGCTCTCTTGCCTCCCTAGGCTTCGGGCGCTTATTTGGGGGAGTAGATCAATCATGAGAGCGGGGCCAAGTAGAAAAGCGCACAGGTAGTTCCGGTGCGCCTTACCTGGGAGAACGGGGTTGCCCAAGGAGGGACTGCTTAGGTGGCCTGCGCAGAGGTGGAACAACTTGGAGGTTTTAGTCGGTGAGAGTTCGACATAATCCGTCTTGCCCTCGCGGGACGGGTATTGCGTTTTCTGCATTTCACCCACGTAAAAAAAACATCCGAAGAGTTGTGAGTGCGTTGTCAAACTAGGAAATTGGAGAAAACAGGTTTAGCGGATAGGACGGGTCGGGAAAATATTAAGGATTAGGAGGAGAAAGGAGTGGGAAAAGAAGAGGGAACGAATGGTCACGCGGTTACCCGAAGAGTCATGCATACTTTATTTTATGTCGACTTTGGGTACAGCAGTGGTACTACACCGGAGGAGCACGACCATATAAGTGCAGCAAAACCAGTAAAAGGATGTTATACTCTACCACCTTGAATTTCTATAAGATTTAATATATTAAATAAAATGAAGATTATAAATATAAGATTGTTTATTTATTATTGCTAAGAAAAGACAAAGTTAATCAGAGGTTGAATATTAAAAAAGGTTTGTATGGTCAAGTAAATAATAGTACTTCATATTAACTGGTACATAATTAATTTCTGTTAACTTACAAAAATACGTTAATTTAAGATTAAAAAATTAAGGCTCTTCAGTAGCGAAATTGCCAAATGTCCGTTTCGATACAAAACCTTCGCGCGTAAAATGAGTGGCGTTCAGCCTTCGCTCGTGCGACATTCTCACGAGCGCCGCCTTGGCAATAAGTCCCGGACGAGTGACGTCATGGATTCTTGTGCCCGCACAGCGCCGGCTGAATCACGCGATGTGTCACCGACGCCGACGCCTTTGCTATACCCTCGCAGAGTTAATAAGACGTTCTCAAAAGGCATAGTTTGCTTATACGATACTCGCTGAACCCAGTGACCTACCTAAAACCCTTACCTGAACGAACAAAAAATTAACGGTCCAGCCGCTTTGTACCCCATAAGGAATATATACACATTCTCTTTTATATATCTATAGACTAGCTGTTGCCTGTTGCTTAGGTCGCGTAGGTAATTCAGTAACTACACGACGCCATCTATCGCGTTTACATGTAAACGTATTTCGCCAAAAGTGTAGGCTCGGTAGTTGAGGCTCCGAGCTAATACATAAGATAAGATGAGTATTATGTACAACTGTATCACTCATTAATTATTAACAACTGGGTATGGCCGCGGTATTTGGTTTTGTTCCTAAGTATCGTACGGTGGACCTGAATTATGTGGTCTGAATTATTTCTCATGAATCTAGCTATTTTACAATTGTACACAAAGTAAAATATTTCCTTTCATTCATATAATTTATCACAAATCATTCAGTAAAATATTTCAATTCATTTATATAATTCATCACAAAATATAGGAAATTATAAAAAAATCTATTTACAGTGAAGATGTGGGTGGGCTGGAGTACACACTGATGAAATAAATACAAGGATACAAAATGGGTAATAAAAACGAAATAGGAAAAATGTATGCATAATAAACGCAATAAATAAGTTATTATACTATAATAATGAAGTGGTTTGGAACTTCACCGTACCTACATAATGAGGTACGGTGAAGTTTAGTCTGTATATAACTCTTGTGTTTTAGTTTTAGTCCAACAGA
>JAOCPS010033111.1:0-17137 GCA_025505425.1 Graphium colonna | reverse complement strand
TGCTGCACTTTTACGGCCACGCTCGTCCGGGGAAGTACCACCGCCGTTTATAAAGTCAGCATAAAATAAAGTATGCAGTACTATTGGGGATGCTGGATGGCCATGTCTACCCTTTTCTTTTTCCACTTCTATCCCCGCCAAATCCTTACTCCCAAACCAACCTATCCAATAAACCTATTGTATCCAATTTCCTAGGTTGATAACGCAGTCGCAACTCTCCGGTTGCAACTCCATGTTGCGTGTGTCCATGGGAGACGGGGTCAATAAATATCAGGTGATCCGTCTGCTCGTTTATCTTCCTTTCCATACAAAAAAATCTATTTAGTTATTATGTTAGAGTTGATGCTTCCAATGGGAAGCCCTTGACAGCATCATAGAGCATAGAGATTTGATCATAGTCTTAGGGCCGGTTGCAAATTCATTGGTGTTGCGGGAGTCCATGTGCGGCGGTGATCACTTAACATCGAGTAAACCGTTGGCTCGTTTGCCTCTTACTCCATAAAAAATACATGCAAAAGAAAACAAAAGGTTTTTATGTTACAATTTTTTGTAAGCGACAACAGAAACATAACCACCTCCGTAGGCTTGTGATACGGGCGCTTGTTTTACAATGTTCGGTTTGAAGCTTCGAACCCCGCGGGGGGACAACAATTTCGTGTTGTTGAGTCTTGGTTGGGTTAGACAATGCGGGCTGTTCACCCGATTGACTGTAACAAAAGATGATCCATGATGATGATCATGAAAAAAGTCAGTTCCAGTTGTCAAGAACATCCTTGGCAGTCGTCTTCAAATTTCCTGACAACCAAACCATCCTTCGAATTCAGTATATTATCCCTTTCGGTTGCGGGGGTCAGATGCCAGTCACACTGCGTAAAAATTGAAATCCAGGTAACATTTGGGTAGATTAGGAGCCGACCCCGAGTAACTTGGGAAAAACGCTAGGAGGAGGAAGAAGATAGCGACAAGGTTAATACACGTTCTGTGAAAATTTCAACCTATTGCGAATCATAAGATATAGCACGTTGGTTACTCTTCGGATACAGAACCCTAAAAACTGCTGGTTGGGCGAAATGATTTGATAACACAGGAGTTTATTGGGTTGTTTGTATGTATAGAGGCACGATATTGGTGTTTGATACGCTTGGATTTGATTTAATAATTCAGGGGTCCATAAATAATTCTTGGTTCATTGGCGCTATTCTATGTGATAAGTGATCGTATCGAGCCATATCAAATATTTTTAAACAATATTATATATTTTTGACAAGGATTTACTCATATCTATATAAGTTTATAGCCCTTTATTGCAGTTTACTAGTAATTTTACCTAAAACATTTTCTTTTACTGTGCTCGGAATTTAAAAGTGACATCAATATGAAGAAACATATCCCAAATTTTAAGTAACACAGTGAGAACTGTAAATTTCGAGTAGTAGTTTTTGTGTGCAAACATAAACACAGACAGACAAAGATCCAAAAAAGCTTATTGCTTTTAAAGATAGCTTATATATTTGCTTTAAGAAATTCTACGTAAGGACATCGACAAGTTATAATTATGTTATGTGTATAGACTACGAATTTACATTCTTCAAAAAAGATGAAATGTTTAGGTTTACTTTTCACTATCTTATATATGTATGTCAATGAACCGCCTAAGTAGTCTAGTGGTACGGGCCCTTGCTATGTAAACCGAAGGCCGTGGGTTAGAAGGCGCGGGGGAACAATGACTTTGTGTTGTTGTTCTCGGTTGGATTAGAGTTCGAGAAATACGGGCTGATCACCTGACGGCATAAAAAGAATGCTAATCCATGCGTCGAATGGGCACATAACAAGCCGGTCCTGCACCTGATCTCTCTCCGGTAGGGTCGGATATCCGTCCTATCGAGCATCGAGAGTAAATGAATAGAGACTGCACCTGTGTTTGCACGTACACTTGTGCAATATGGCATCTCCTGCAAAGTTTTCATCGATAAACGAACTATCCAACACTAAAAAGTTTTTCAATTCAGACCAGTACTTTCTAAGATCATTACGTTCTACTAAACAAACACACTATTTAGCTTTATATTATTAGTTTAGATATTTGCACAACCGCTAATAGCATGTAACCTTAGTATTTTTTTATCTAAAAAGCTAAAGCTTTTTATATAATTTCTATGACACTGACAACTGTCATCGACGTCAAGCACAGATCGAGGATAATTTGCAACAAATTATCAGCGCCGTTTACGACCTTTAAATTACTCGGTGCTAAAGCATTTAAACTATTTTATAATATTTTGATTACCTACAGCGCCGTTTTACAACTCCAACTTCAAATGTATTTTAGCGAACCGCCGCGTAAAGTTTTCGTTTCCAAATACTGACACAGACCTAAAGTGCTTACTTAGGTTGTTTTGAACTCAGACTAGAAACGAATCCTTGAACCCAGTCCTTGTTTTAATCCAGGACCAGACTGGATTTAGACAAATAAATTTGTAACCGTAACTTAGTACAAAAGACTAAAAAACTACGTACATTAAAGTATAGAGCCTGTATAACGTCATGTTATATAACATCCATTCACACGTCGTTAGAGGCATTAGTCGAGCCTTAGAATGGATCCCTCAAGGTAAAAGCAGATGTGGCCGACCAAAGCAATTCTGGCGGCGCTGGAGATGAAAGCTGCCGCTTCATCTATCATGGCTATCATGGTCTGAGGTGAAGCAGGAAGCCCAAGAGAGATTGCGATGGCGACGCACTGTGGACTCCTTCTGCCCTACTTAGGGGATTTAAGACTTTAAGTTAGTCAATCACACATTGTTATTTATTTATATTTTATAGTAAAAAAAAAAGAATTTTCATCCATTAACGCGTAGTTATATACATATTTCATCACAAATAAAACAACAACTTTTTTTGAGACTAACTCCAACGTTTATAGCTCTGGCATATGACGATGCTCCATCAAAACCATGCATAAAAAATAAAGTAAAACATTTAACATACGTAAATATCAAAAACACTACTTTCCTATAACCGGATGATAAAAACAACTTCGCATCCGATGCAGCTATTACGGAAATAAAAAGAAAAAACAACCGCAACAATTTTTTTTTCTTCAACCGCAATCATGAAATGTCTATATTTACTACGCCATTTATAATGAAGTCGTTGATTGTTCACAGTGCAATTGGTTCTGTTGCGTTTGCGGTTATCGACTTTTAACCAAATAGAGCGTGACGCGTGCATTTTAATGATCCCACTCACGCAACACAAGAAGCGTTGGGTTTACTTGTGATGCGATTACAAAGTTACCGTATCACAACCGTTTATACGGTTAAATGTACTTATTTGATGTTCATCAGATGAAATAGATAAAAAAATCCATTTTAACCTCTATTGGCAAGAAACAACTTTAATTTTCACTGAAAATTACAAAAACCGACATTAAACGCCTTAATAGTGTACCTTCGAAACATATTCTCTCCATTATTTTGATTTTAAAAACCAAAGTACTAAACCGATTTTTTTTTTTAAAATGTAAGACCATTGTGGAAGTGTACTCTATCAGATATTTTTTTTTTTTTTCAAATCAGTTCATAAGTTACGGAGATGTGTGCGAACATTCCTAAATAATTTTTATTTAAAAACAAACTGATACACCGATTTTTTGAAAAAAAAACATGGTACTACTTACAAAGAATGCTTTATCATATAAAAAAAAGGATTTTTGAAATTGGTTCATAAATGACGGATATACGCGCAAAAATACAAAAATTCAAATTTGTTACTTTGATTTAAGATAATAAAAATATTTTCAAGTCGGTTCATAAATGGCGGAGATATGCGCGGACGTACATAAAAAAAATATAAACATTCGAATTGAGACCCTCCCTCCTTTTTTAAGTCGGGAGTTAGTTTAGAAGAAGTTAAAACTTCTTTAGAAACTTACTGCGCAGTTTCTGCTTTATACTATTAACTAGCCGCTTCCAGCGATTTCACTTGCGTATGATTCCTTTTTTTTTGCAACATTTTTCGTCGACGCTCTGCTCCTATTGGTGACAGCGTGATGCTATATAGCCTAAAGCCTTACTCGATAAATGGACTCTCCAACACTAAATAATTTTTCAAATCCGACCACTATTTTCTGAATGGCCTGACTAGTTTAACGGGTGTAAGTAGTAAAGTATGATAAAATATAATAATTTAAAAAGAAAAAGAAACCACACATATTAAAAAAAGATATAAACAGATGCGTATTCACAGAATTATCGCGGCGAGAATATCGAAGGTTACTGGTCCACATTTCTGTTATAATTACGGGGTGCAATTATTTTTATGGTCGACATAACCACAGCGTACAACACACTATATATATCTACATACTATGTATATACAGGGTGAGTCACTAACAATATTATAATAGAGCGCTCGGTACTCGATGGTCATCATATTTATGTAATCAAATTATGGGAATACATTTCGACAAACTTTCCTATAAATAAATGAAGTATAGATAATCGGCGCGGCACCTGGCACAGGTCATTGACCCCCCGAGCGCCTCCGCCTGCCTACCGCCTCACTCCGGCCTAGCTATGTCTGATAGAATGAACATGATTTGCGTCATTAATATTTCACTGTAGAGTTTCATGTTGACTCAGTGGTAAATCTATAATTATTTTTATTTTTTATACGGGAAGTATACGTATGTCCCTAATTTTATTACATAAATTTGATGACAATCGAGTACCGAGTTTTATCCTTTAATATCCTTGGTGAATCACCAGTCATCCTGTATATGATGATATAAAATCTTGGGCTGTCAAAAGTGGTTCACCGGTCATCCTGTATACAAAGAAATACTCAAATGATAGGTACATTGCGAGGGACCCTACGTTTGCCAGGTGCAACAGTCATGTAACAACTAATTGCTACCATGCTACCATACTACCACATTACCACATTACACTAAAAGGGTAATGTGGTAGCTATTCGTTGGACAATTTGCAATAAGACCCTCGCGTCGTTAAATGCAACGATACAGATGTCTTTTAATAATGATATGAGAAGTTTACGATGCCTTTTTAAACGTATTATAAAATCCGCTTTTAACGACCAAATAATTTTAGTAAATCCTTCGTGTATTTATGCGAACTTTACTCATTATTCAACGAAATATTTTTTTTCGTCTAACTTAATTCATAGATTTTAATATATGCCAGCTTCTTTTATTTCACCGCATTCATTTCTTTCCGGTCGTCTTGGCCCTGCAAGGGGACGTTGCGTCACTTTG
The DNA here is from genome assembly GCA_025505425.1 of Graphium colonna. Classification (NCBI taxonomy): domain Eukaryota; kingdom Metazoa; phylum Arthropoda; class Insecta; order Lepidoptera; family Papilionidae; genus Graphium; species Graphium colonna. The sequence continues at coordinate 11,862 of JAOCPS010033111.1, read as the reverse complement.
CGTCCTCTACCGTATTTACCAGGGGGAGTGTTCCAAGAAATTGTTCGCATTAATACTCTGCTGCTACTTTTGCTCATAGTACTATGCGTCAAACTATTCAACACCATCGACACCTTGATGGTTGGCAAAACAATCCGTGCGATTTTGCCATTTCCTGCCACGCACAACTTCCTTGTCGAATTAATTGTCGCCAGCGGTGCTTGCGGACTGATGGACCTTCAAGAAACGAGCGTTGTCTTATCTCAATGTCCAGTAACGCTCTTGTAACTCCTCTGGTGTAGGCGGCGTTAATCACTTAACATCAGGTGAGCCGTCTGCTCGTTTGGAGGCATAATTTCTACATAAAAAAAAACCGTTCATAGTTACTACTATGACTGAGATGTAAGACGCCTTAATGTGGAATTTAATCTGGGTTACTATTAAACTTTTTTTTCATTCAACGACTCTAGAAAAGCACTTACAAAAGAATATGTATCTAGTTATACTATTACAATATATATGTTATGCCGAAGCTGTGATAAATGCTTAGGGCTATCAGTTGTAATACCGACTAATCGAGAAAAAAATAGCGGATTCTAGGTGCAACTCATATGACCGTATTAATAACAAATAACAACAGCTATTCTAGGTAACTTCAAACCTTTGTTATAACAATTCAAGTAAGCCCTATAAACATTCAAACAAATAAACTGGATATTGTATTATATGAAACTCCACGATACCAATACGATTTTATGGTGCACTTTTACGGCGCAATCACAAAGCGTTTACGGGCAAACTGCGCACTCCCAATAGAAATATGATGAATAAATAATACGACGGAGAAACTTGTATCCGTACGCGTGTCGGCGGCTGTCGCTTTGGAAACTGGTGACGGTAAGAGATATCGATGACCACGTATACTATCGAAATTGAAAAGTAACATTTTTATTTTATTGCACGACTGACAAGTATATAATTATAGAGCAAAAATGAATAAAAATCTCTTCTCGCAAACAAAATCGCGATAAAAATCAAAAGCTAAACTTAGAGCCATGGTAGCTCAGTGTCCGGGTGCTCGCCTTCAATTCTGTTTACTCGAGGCGAACCCGAGTTCGATCCCCGGTGCCTGCACCAATGAAATTGTTAATTTTCTAATTGCAATTTGAAGTGCTGATTTACCACATGCTCTGCGGTGAAGGGAAACATCGCGAGGAAACCTGCATATCTAAGAAATAATGTTTCTAAGATATGTGAAGTCTGCCAATCCGCACTCTGTCTAGACGATGCCTTTGCTCAGCACTGGGACAATATAAAAATAGGCTTACTTTACTTTACATTTTAGCTTTACTTTACTTTAAACTTAGAATCGCTCTACTGCAATGTAGGGAATTTTCAGTTTCGATAGTCTACGTGGGAGCCGTCGGTATCTCATAGTGAATTGGAAATGATTGTCACTCATTCATGTTTAGTGAAAACTATTTACAAACAGAAAAGTTTAGATCTAATAAAACGTCGGGTACATACAGTATGACTATTGAGTAGCCTACGATATTAAAGAAGAGCACTCGGTGCTCGATTCTCATCAAATTATTGTAATATTATTGGGAGCATTGGTATAGTCCAAATTTTCGAAATTTTAAATGAAACGAAGTGCGGCGGCCGTGATCAACTGTCGACCCCCTCCTCCACCTGCGTAATACATGCTCACACAAGTGGACATGGCGTGGTCGAGATCAGTCTCGCTCCGGCTACGCCATGTCCGCTCGTGTGAGCATGTATTACGTAACAATTTTTTTAACTTTAGATTACGTTTATTCAGTGGTGAATCAATATTTATTTTTAAAAATATTTTTATTCTCCATATATGCTCCTCAAAAATAACGTCTTAAAGTATTGAAGATGACTCACCAATCATACAGGATATAACTAATAATATAAAGCTAAAGAATTTGTCTGTTTGGCTGAACGCGCTAATCCCTGGAACTCCTGGTCCGAATTGAAAAATTCTTTTAGTGTTAGATAGCCCATTTATCGAGGAATGCGTTAGGCCATATAGCATCACGCTATGACCAATAGGAGCGGAGTAATAAATGTAAAATATAGCAAAAACGAGGAAAATTTAGGCGGGCAACATTTGCGGGGATCAACTAGTATAAAATAAATATGATATAATCATGTTAAAATTACTAGACGTCGCGACGTCGCAGGTCGTGGATTCGATTTTCATTTGGAATGTATGACATACAAATACTTGTTTGGTCTGGGTGTTTGTCTATATGTAATTTGTGCTTGTAAAACACTAAACGTAAGGCAGTGTTTTAAGGTATCAGGAAGGGGATTATGAGAACACATTTAAATACTGTCTGTATTTGATGAGCTTCTACGTCTACTCGAGCGGGAAGGTAACACTACCTAATAATAAGACGGCGTAAAATTAAACAAGTATGTTTGGGTCTGCTGTACTTGTCTTCTAATTTTCCATCTTTACGTGACCAACTTTAATATGTTTTCTTGTTTCTAGGTAATATTTATTGGAGCGAAATTCCTTGTGGGGCGTTGCGGGGAGCACCCTAGCCGGCAAAAAACGTCCGTGACATAAGATTTATCGTATGTATAGTCTATGTATGAGGGCTATACAGTATCCAATGTATAGTCTACGGGGGATGACAGTTTTTTTTGTTTACATATTTACATATTTTTTTTTAAATTATTTTTTTATTTATTAATTTATTTATTTTAGTTTTTTTTTCTTGGAACGAAGTCATTATGGGCCGTTGCGGAGGGGTAACCTAGCCGGCATAAAATGTAAGTAACGTTTAACGATATAAAAATTATAATAAGGAACTATTTGATGTCCCGCGACACCACACGGTTTTTTTATATTTGATATTCTAAAAAATATTCCAAGGTCATTTTAGATATAAAATATCGATATATCGATTTTAAAAACAAACTACTAATCCAATTTTTATAAAAAAATTGTAGGACCATTGTAAAAGTGAAACCACATAAAAAATATTGTTTCTAATCAGTTCGTAAGTTGTGGAGATATGTGCGAACATTTCAAAATTTTGTTGTTTTTATGTAAAAATCACACTTATGAACCGATTTCTTTGAAAAATTTGTGGCACTATTTACGAAGAATGCTCTATCATACAAAAAGAAAATCGTTATTCGTAAATGACGGAGATACACGCAAACATACAAAAAAAAATAGAAACATTCGAATTGATAACCACCCTCCTTTTTTTGATGTCGGCGAAAAATAAAACCTACACAAGTTTTTTTTTTATAGAACATTGACTAACCAACTTAAACATTTTAGAAATAAGCTTTCAAGATGTATTTTTTTCAAGTTATTTTTCATCCATCCATGTATCAGCCTAAACACGCCCACTGCCGGGCGAAGACCTCTCCCAAGGGTGTTATTTAATTGCGATACAAAAGCATGAACAAAACAGCAAAGTAACAGACTATTTTTGATTATCCCACTGCTGGGCTAAGGCCTCCCCTATAAGAGGGTACAGGGCATGATCCACCACGCGGCCCCAATGCGGATTGGTAGACTGCACATATCTTAGAAATATTATTTCATTTATATGCAGGTTTCCTCACGATGTTTCCCTTCAGCGACGAGCAGGTGATTAATCAGCACCTAAAATTGCAATTAGAGAATTGACAATTTCATTGGCGCCGTCAGCGGAGATCGAATTCGGGTTCGCCTCTAGTAAACAGAATTGCAGGCGAGCGCCCGGACACTGATCTACCACGGCTCAAAAGCGTGAATACGCCCGAATAACTGTTGCCAACACAAGCTACGTATGTGTGTGTTTATACACAAGATATCATCATAGGCATCTGCCAGCACAATGGGTGAAACTTTACATGAAAGTTAATAATCGGGCGCTAAGCGTCGCGAGCGAGACGCTAGAAAGCGTACGACGGTCGCCGCGAATTAGGCGACAATCTAAAAGCGATTTGAATGTTATTAAGTGTAAGTGACGACGTACGCAGACGTCGGGGCGAAAATAAAACGATCCGCTACCAGTAAATGCATTTTTGTTTTCTTATAGAGATCGTTATACGCGGATATATTTTTTGCGAAAATTGGATATCGATGCCTTGATTCGCAATCCAGCTAACACCATTTGAGTAATTTTGTCTGAGGAACCATAAAAACTCTGGCCACACCGTGTCCGCTCGGATGAGCATGTATAACGTAACTAATGTTTTATCTTTTGATTATGTTTACTCAGTGGTGTATCAATATTTGTTTTTAACAATATGTTTGTAATTCATAAATTTCTCCCTTATATAACGTCTTAAGTACTGAAGGTGTTCCACCAGTTACCCTGAATATTTATCGTTAGTATCGGTAAACCTAATACGCATCAGTTAAAGAGTATTAACAAAAAAATGTATCATTTTTAAAAAGAATAATTGCTTGCGCGTCTTTTTAAAAATGCATCATTTTTAAAAAGACGCGCAAGCAATTATTTGCAAAAACGGAAATTTATCATCTTTCATCCTCAAAATAAGCGTCAGCAATAACAACATCGCATGCTACTTACAAATTAGCACTTAATAATGCAGTGTGCGTTCTTGGTTATAGGTTCACCGTTTCGCGAAGGAAGCAAAATAATAAAAAACATCGGCCAAGAGCGTGTCTGATACGCAAATGAAAGGGTTCCGTTGCCATCCGATAGCCCATTCCATTAGGTCACAAAATAAATATCGAGAAATTTCATTTTGCGGTTGACTCCATACATTTTGTTAGGACGACAGTGTACATAAGTTTGTCGAGTTTTATAAAAATAACTATGTATGATAGATACCGGGTCCACTATAGTTTGAGCTGGAGGATTTGATCTGCATGGTTTCAAGGCAGTTTTCATTTCATTTTAAAAAAACCTTTCCAACGATATCCCACACGATGGAGTAAGTCTAATTGTTTTTTTCAAATCACTTGTGAAAAAAAATATTTATACGTGACGGACACGACTAAACTACAAGGGTTCCTAGCGGACTACGGAACGCTAAAAAGAATGGTTTTTATAATGACTATCAAAAAATATGACGCCATAACATTTATTGCACCATCTAGTCCCTGCATATTGAACGGACAGAACCCTAAAAATTACTCAAACTGGCAATATGATAAATAAAACTACGAGCACTTAGTTTTAATTCCCGCTTACCGCTTCCGTTCAATGGCCTAATAAAAACATCCTTTCGGAACGATAAAATAGGACTTAAGAACATATAATATTATAATAAATATTAATAATTATTATGAGTCGAATTGAGAAACTCTCCTCGTTTTATTTCTGTAGAAAAAGACGCGCTTATCTGGTTATTTGGCAAACTTAGGGACCAACAGGCCTCTTAGTGGATTCTACTTCTTAACCGACTTAAAAAAGAGGAGGAGGTTCCCAATTCAGTTGAATTTTTTCACGATTGTTGTAATGTAGTAAGATGTCGTGATAGTTTCGCATTGATCACTTCGCCTACTCGCTAATATGGCTTTTGTTACGATTTTGATTTTTTTTATGATAAGAATGACAAACGAGCAGACGGTTCACCTGATGATTAGTGATAACGTCGTCCATGAACATACAACAGTAACATACACTTGCCAGTCTGGGAATTTGGATAAAATAGGTTTAATGGGTAGGACGCGCCAGGAACATAATAAGGAGTTGGAAAATAAGAGGGTAAGGCCATCCGAAAACCCAAAAAGTCATGCGTACTTTACTTTATTTTTAGCCGACTTTGTGGTTATGATTCCCATACAAAAGTAAAAAATTGATTATTCACAAACTCTTAGTTCCCGTGTATTCTACGTATAAATTAAATTTCCGCGAGACGCAGATAATTTATACATCTTCGTCTTCTACGCCTGTTAAGGTTATCAATAAAAATAATTATAAAACCATAAAAATATCTAACGCCTACATCAGTGGAAAGTATCCAACTAAACAAAAACATGAAACATTACCCTTAAATCGTTAATATCGCCAAGTGTCAAATTCCATACCTGAAACAAAAAACGTACAAATAAGTCAAAACAATTTTTACAGCTGATACCGAATCGAATTAATTTTAAACAATTAAAAGCCGACCCTAAGTAACTTGGGAAAAGGCTAGGAGGAAGAAGAAGAACAACGACTAGAAACTTTAATAACGTTGTTCTTGGTTTTGGCAGTGTTGGCCAATATCTTCAAAGCGGGACTACTGCTTCAGGCTATATCAGCAATCATACGTTTGTCTCTTTTAATTATTTATTTAAGCTTTATCATAAATCCTAACAATTAGGACACAAAGGGAGGCATTAATTCCTTAAGGCTCTCTCTACCAGTCGAGCTACGATGTGGTGAAATTTGCTAGGTAGGATCAATAAAATAAAAGGTATAAGCAACAAAAAATTAAAAAGCCGTATAAATATAAATACATATACACAACATAACGTAATAAACATATATATTACATAATACATAGATGAATAGCTACATAAATCCATTAACACCATGTATACACAAATACATATTTACACATTTCGGCGGTGATGAAAAAAAACAATCAATATTTGAATTAATATATTAATATAAAACTCATTTCATCAAAAGTTCTATGTGTGTTAAATGTACTGAAAAAAGAAATGACCATAAATTAATCACATTTGTCTTTTTTTATGGAAAGGAAGACAAACGAGCAGACGGTTCACCTAATGGTAAACGATCCCATCGCCCATCGACGCTCGCAACATTTGGAGGGTTGCGAGTGCGTTGCCAACCTAGGATATTGGATAGAATAGGTTTATTAGATAGGATGGGTTCGGGATTAAGGATTTGGAGGGGATAGGAATAGGAAAAGAAAAGGGTAGACATGGCCATCCGGCATCCCCAAATAGTCATGCATACTTTATTTTATGCCGACTTTATAAAAGGCGGTGGTACTTCCCCAGGCGAGCACGGCCGTATAAGTGCAGCAAAAGCTGTGAAAAGATGTTATGCTCTACGACCTAAAATGATGTCTTTTTTTACTCAAATACAAACACTGTCATAATACATGTGCTACACATATGCATGATGATGGTTCCAGGTGGGAATACTTTTATTTTCGTCCAGTGGGAACAAATTCCCACCCCATGGACATACAGAACATGAAAAGTTATCAACCTATAAGGCCCGTTACACGGGTTGCCGTGTCGGGAACAGCAGAAACGTATGAGCACAATTGACGTCCGGTCACCGTGCCTATGTAAAAGCTCCCATGCAAGCTCATACATCATCACGCTTAACTATTACACGGCGTTGCATCCGTGATCGTGTTCATGTGTCCAACGGGCCTTACTTTTGACAATTCAAAATCATACGCAACTATCGACCCAAATATCAAGACGTCACGATCCATCTATACGAGATAGCGGGCGTGGCCTAAACGGGGGAAGCGCGTCCCGAATGGCTTACAAACACCCGAGAGATAAACGCTTCCGCTAAACCCCACTCGACCCGATTCCGGATCGATAATCATATCTGACGGCCGATTAATCGTCGCGCCGAGAAAGTGGGACTGGGGCGTTTCCCCAGTTTCTTTATAAACACTGAGCGTGTTCAGCGCACGGTGGCGCGTACCCGCTAATGAATCGTTACTATTCGATGATTATTTCTTACAAATTGGGACGGATATGTTTCCTTCAGGTTGATAGTTGGAACGTACGAATGACCATTATTCCGATCAGGTTTTTTTTTAGAAAGGAGAAACTAAGCAAACGGTCGACTTGATCCAGAATGAAACAAATTCGATTCTGTGGGCTGGCAAGGAAATAGCATCACTTTTTTGGGAAACTAAGGGCCACTTGGTCAGATTTTTTTAAACAGGTATCAAAGGTTATAAATACTTAATAGTATTACTAGATTAGGAAATTTTACCAATCTCCATTGTAAGTGATTGGATACTTGAAGATTATGGAAGAGCAGGCATAAAAGTTTAGATCCACTTTCTGTATCTGTGTGTATGTTTGTGATTGTGATTTCATAATGGGAGAAAGCGAACGGACAACCCTTAAGTGGACTCTAAAGGAATTAGAGTAAATGTGACGATGATAGTGACGAACACAAACAACAGTAATGTGTCAATTCGCAAACCAGCTAACTCATCACGAAGACAAACCAGACAGGTTTTTGAATAACTTTTTATTCAGTTGTGATAACATTAGATTATAAATTGATGAAAATCATGTGTTTACCAACTCCACGTTTTTTAACAAAAGTGGAGTAAGTTGGTTTGCTAATTAAGGTATCGATATAACATTTGATGTCCTGAAAAGGAAAAGCTACTTATGTGCTTGCCCATTGTTTTAATGGCTTCTAACCGAACCCGCGACCTAGATTCCGTGTCGATGGACTACGCGATGGCAGTAACGTCACCCCGACACTAATCGAAAACAACCGTATCCGTGACTTATGCGCTGACTCACGTATGTCATAGCTGAGTCAGCAGTCGGCGAGGAGTCACGTTACGCCGGTTCAAGGGTCACTTCTACTTACCTTAAACAGGTTAAATAGACAACAATGAATAGGAACATAGGTACTAATATATAGAGAAACTTGTAATCACAGGTAACACTGAAGGCAGTCAGACCAAGTAACAGAACCCTTAAGGGGTATATATATAAATAGGCATACTACTATGACTTAGACATTATAAAATATATGAGTTATATTCGTTATGAATGTGACAAAAATAAAACCAAGGGGACTATTGTAGCTATCCTACATATGCAACACGTAAAAGCAGACATTTTATTACTTCACGTAAGATCTTGTGTCAAGTTGTGATACTTCTCGGACGAGCTGGTCTATATCTTAATATATAAGCTGTACCACGTCGCGTTATTATTTTTTAATAGGGAGAGAGGTAAATAAGGATGCGGCTCACCCGATGGTAAGTGATCAGCGCCACCCCTAGACTCCCGCAATACCAAGGGAGTTACAAGATCATTGCCGGCCTTTAAGATAGGAGTAGGCTCTTTTCTTGAAGGTCTCTAGTTAATTCTACAAAAGTATCGTGCGTGGCAGGAAATGTCAGCAAAATAGAATATAATAGTGGTGGACTACCAACCATCAGAGTGGTGACAATGGTAATTGATGGTATGTCGCGTTGAATGCTGCCCAAAGCAGCAGATATTATTCCGAACTATTCCTCTGAACACTCCCCGTGGTACATGAGTAAAAGATGATAAGAGATGCAACGTCTCTTCATAGGGCCGGAGGATCAGGATAATCGGTAAAAACTGGGTCATCGACGTTATTATTATGAATATTCTTTACATAAATGTTTACTGCCTAATCTCAGATTTTCTTAAGAGTATTATTAATAAAATTTTAAAAGTTGGATATTGCCTCTTAAAGTCCATAAGTATTTCAAGTCGCTTCCTATCAAACATATTCAAAAGACTGGTACTGGTACGATTGAAACGAAAAAGTTATTCATCAATTCAATTCTTACTGGAATTTTCCTCACATAGGCCAAATACCACAGACCTTTATACTTTTACTTTGCCTTACACGCTCATTCAATCAGCACTATACACGCGCGTCGCTATCCCGGCGTCAGCAACAATACAATTTTTCCACCGGTACAAAGTCCAGTAATCTGCTGACTGTTCTCACACTGCGGTCAGCATTGGACGTCGTACGTGATCAGACATATCGGAGCCGGGAGTTAATTAAAACAATTGTAGTGTCCAGTTGCCAGTTGGGATGGCGACGTACTTTGTTGTTACGCCCACGCATCTATTGCCTTGGATGGAAAGAACTCGTTGGGAGTAAATGAGGTATACGGGAGGAATGAGACAAGTTTGTTGATTAGTTTTTCTTGTTGCGTTTATTGCCAGTCGATTGTTACGAGGAATATTGTACTTCTGTACATATAAATGGGAATGAGCGTTACCTATCAAGTATATCTATACTAATAGTATAAAGTTGGAGTTTATTTGTATTGTCGAGCGCTATAATCTTAGGAACTACTAGTCTGCATTGAAATATTCTCTTAGTGTTTTTAAATCATTTATCGAGGCAGGCTTCAAGCAATATAACATCACGGTATGACAAGAGGAGTTGAGCATTATTGAAAAATTTTACAGAAAATTATAGCACAGAATAGCCAATTCTGAACATAAAACTGGTAGAAATTATACTAAATAAACACCGTCACCGAGTAACCGCACTCACTGGTCTTCCTGTAACCTCGACGCGGAGGGAGGCCGAGGACCGGAGGAGATGGAAGGTAGCTCCATAAAAATACCCGGCCTTCAGAAATGAAGACATTGACTATGAAGAAGAAGAAGAAGTCACCGTCTGAGACGAGTTGCAGTAGGACTTCTTTACACGCATTTGATGTCTCAAAATGCTTATTGAGAATTTTACTGAATTACTTTACACAGCATGCCCCCGTAGGTTAGTGGTATGGGCGGGCCCCTGCTTTGTTAACCGGAGATCATGGGTTTGAACCCCGCAGGGGGACAATGGCTTTCTGTTGTTGTTTCTTGGATGGTTACGGTAATGCGGGCTAATCATCCGCTTGCCTAAAAAGAAAGATTACCCATGCGACGGATGGACATGTAAAAAGCCTGCGCCTGATCTTTCTCCAGTCGTGTCGAATATCTGTCTCATCGGATTATGAAAATAAAAGAACAGACAGTGCACCTGTCTGCGCGTACGCTTGTGCACTATATCTCCTGCGCAGTGGCTAAACTCGGAAGTCAAGTTGTCTTTATTAATCATACACAGCAGAACTTTATTAATGTTTTAAGCACGTAGTGCCATGTTCCTATAGCTATAGGCCATTTTAACATGATATAGAGTTATCTAAGCCCGAAGGCAGACAATTATTGTCTATTAAGCTGTTGGGGCGCGATGGAATTTCAGAAGTGGGCGATCGTTGCCCCGCACGCCTCGTCAGGACATAAAGCGTCGATAACATCGACGATCCCAGCCGTATGAACCCACGCGTAAACTTTATGGGGAATACGAAACCGCCGCCTTATCAAATAGTTGGAATAGACAGAGTAAATTAACCTCCTATATAGAGACCGCCTGCCACTAACTGAACAAATTATATCGAGGTTAGGAGTGCACGATATGTATCGATATTTCATAAAATATCGATATATGAACACGATATATAACTTCCACCCGATATTATTGATAAATTTAGTATCTATAATACAATCCATACAATATTAAATATCATTTCACTATTAAAGAACACACTTTCACTGATAACTTGAGTTAAAATAAATCGTAAAACCTATACCTACAACAATATCTCTCCGCGTCCATGGTTGACTGGTAGAGAATGCCTACCGGCATTAAGTCCGCCAATTGTATTCATTACTTGAGGTATTTGCAATAAAGAATAAAAAAACCCCGAATTTTTAAATAGCCTTCGCCATAACAAAAGTTTCGTAATTGCACTACAAAGTACGTACCTAACAGTACAATGTATATATTCGTCACAAAAACCAAAGAGCGACTCCAGTCTCTCGAATAAACTCCCTATTTTATTTTCAGGTAATTTTTCTGTAGTAGCCGATTATGAGATAAACTAATGAAATCATTTGATTATGAAAACATTTTTTTATGAAAATGAAGACAAACGAGCACACGGTTCACCTGATGGTAAGTGATCGCGTCGCCCATGGACGGACGCAACATCCGTAGAGTTGCGAGTGCGTTATCAACTTGAGAAATTGGATACAATTGGTTTATTGGAGGAGGATTTGGAGAGGACAGGAGTCGGAAAAGAAAAGGGTAGACATGGCCATCCAGCATCCCCAAAAGTCATGCATACTTTATTTTATGCCGACTTTACAAA